>OMNZ01107688.1:0-15605 GCA_900303255.1 Lesueurigobius sanzi
AAAAATACAAATTAAATATATTTGTGTAGAATACTTTCAATAAATTATAATAGGTTATTACGCATGTATTATAATAATGCAAACAGAGTTAAAACAGCTATATATTTAACAAGTATTACAAATTACAATGCAGATACATTTAAAATATGTTTTAAATTAACTACAAGACTATTACACATTTGTACATTTTAAATATGAAGGTAGTGTAATTCCAATGTGTTACTCAATGTAAAGGTATACACAAATCATAATAGACTTAAAGTGTACAAAGTATATTTAAAATTGTTCCACTTTAGTACATAAAAATAGACTAAGTGCATTTAAAATGCAATTTTATTTCTATTTAAGTTACACTTAAATAGATTTAATACAAAATAAGTTGTTCCAAAATAGCACACTTAAAATTAACTTTACCAGTATATGGTAAAATATATTAAAATATACCTAAATTAAATATATTTAGTATATATTTTTTTCACCAGGGATGAAGCTTAGAAAAATAGATAATATGGACTAAATCTAAAATAATGAGATTTTAGTTACACCTCTATATGGTTCTGTATGTTTTCAATTGCTGTTAACTCTTTTTACAGGCTTTCAATAAACAAAAGACGTGGTATTTTTTAAATCCTCAAAAACTATTTTATTTGAGATACAGGTAAACACCACAAGCAACGCAGCCCAACACCACACAAGCGCAAAGGCTGTGTGTTGTATTCCATATTTCTATATTCACTTCTTCAGACAAAAAAATAATTGGATTATCCAGATTGTTGTTACTCATCAGCATTGATCTGTTTATGAGAAGAAGAAAGTAAATATTATTCAATTCATGTGTCATCAATTCTACTACAGGTAAAGCATTATTATTCTACAAAACAGACCAACCTCATTTGGCGTGTTTTTGGTAGATGGCGATATATTCTTTGACGTCATCAGGGGAGCCCAAGACAACAGGGACCCTTTGGTGGATGGAGGTAGGTTCGATGTCCAGAACATTCACAGACCCTGTGGTAGCCATGCCCCCTGCCTGCTCCATAATGTAAGCCATAGGGTTGCATTCATACAGCAGCCTCAACTGTAACCCAAAGAGCCGAATTAGCACAGTTATCACCTCGATAACACATCGGATGAAAGGTATGCTCCTCTCACCTTTCCTTTGGGGCTCTTCACATTAGCAGGATATAAAAAGATCCCCCCATACACCAGGGTACGATGAACATCAGCGACCATAGAACCTACATATCGCCCGCCGTACGGAGCAGAACCATCCTGCAGGAGCAACAATGTTATACAGCGAAAGTGATACGAAGGGTGTCACTGTGCTGAATGTACCTCTGGGTATTTCTTCTTCTTGAGGTATTCTGTGACGTCTGGATAAAAGTGCTGTGCATATCCCTCATTTAAACTGTAGATTTTACCCTTTTTCTTAATCTTTACATCTTGATCGACTAGAATGAACTCGCCGATGGCCTGGGGAGATGCACAAGTCGAACAAGTTTAAAAGCGTTGTGATTAGGGCTGGGCGATATGATGATAAAAATCCAATCGTGATCTGGTCTCCGTCACAATCTGCTTTTTGGGGAACATCGTCATATCGTGATTCAGTGGTGTTTATGTTTAATGCAGCTCTGTCTGAGCTAATACTGATCTCCACTCACTGCGTCTACTGTCAGGATTAAACTAGGACTAAACCAGGAGAAAACTAGGACTAAACCAGGTCTAAATCAGACACGGACTGAATCTGGATTAAATCAGAACTAAATCAAGAAGTAAACTGGACTAAACCAGAGACTAAAATGAAGGACTAAACCAGGACCAAACTTAAAAGGACTAAACCAGGGACAGAATGAAATAATGATTATCCAGGACCAAACCAGGACTAAACCGAAAGGACTAAACCAGGTCTAAAATCAGACAATTTCACAGATTGAATCTGGACTAAACCAGGACCAGTGTTGGGAGTAACTCATTAGAAAAGGAACTAGTTACAGAAATATATTACTTTTTCCAGTAACTGGGGAATATAATATATTACTTAAACAAAATACAGTAATATATTAGTTATTACCATTGAAGTAACTCAAGTTACTGTAAATTACAAGTGCTACTCCCCCCAAATAAGATGCAGCACCAAATCAAGTTGGATACTGGAGCAGAAGTGACTTGTAGCTAATTTCATCAAAACAAAAAAAGAGAGAATGGAGACGACTGAGGAAAAGGAAATCTTTGATTACACTTTAGCTCAGTGACTTATTCTCCCTTTTTTCAGTTTATATTTTGCTAAAAGTAACTCAAAGTAGTGTACATTTTTGAAACAGTAATATGTAATACAAACATGTTGCATAACAACTAGTAATATAGAATATATTTCAATTTATAACTAACTTGCCCAACACTGACCAGGACTAAACCCAGGACTAAACCAGGTCTAAGCCCAAGGACTCAATCAGAAATAAACCAAGAGACAACTGGGTCTAAATCGGGTCTAAACATGGACAATATGACAGAACCAGGATTAAACCATGTCAAAACTCTGGACTGTAACAGGTCTTAACCAAGACTAAACCACTACTACACCAGGCCTAAATCCAAGAAGTAGTAGATGGTTTTAGTTGCCTTTAAAAGACAATTTACACATGAATTGTGATAAAATCGAAATCGTGATTTCAACTAAAGAAAACCGTGATGAGATTTTTTGTCCATATCGCCCAGCTCTAGTTGTGATGGTGTGTGCTGGATATTGTCGCTGTTGTCTACTTGCGTACAGGGTCAAGCATGAAGCAGTTGACTCCTTGTCCGGTAGAAAGGACCATCATTGTGGCACTGCCGTATAGAGCATAACCGGCCGCCACTATGTTTCTTCCAGACTGCAGGGCATCCTTCTCACAGGGCTCATCATCTGTGGTCTGCGAAGGGAAACATACACAATCAGGTGATGTAAAGACAAGATGATGAGGGTGTATAATAGCGGTTGATGAAGAGGCATCGTGATGTCGTGTGCAATGAAGTTCCAATGTTTACCAGAGGCCGGTCGATATGGGTTTTTCTAAGGCCGATGCGATGCTGATATTTTGGGGTTGTGGTTGGCTGATGACGATAAGACTAAGAGCCACCGATATTTTTAGCCGATATTGAAGCAGATTTGTTTTTAAATCTTGTATCTAATCCTGTGTTTGATGTTAACTGTGACGGCAGGGGGCGCTGTGTTAGGGCTATAGGGCTGATTTAATCAGGACTTTCATGTTTAGTGACAAACAATTACCTTAAACAACAAACTTTTTTCTTTGACTATTGTATTATTATAATGTTTTGCAATAATTATTATAATTTGTGGACCTATTGCATATTACAGTAGTTGCACCAAGTTGGCAATCTATTACAGGCCTATATTTATAAACACGTAAGTCTGGAATTTGGCTTTTAATTTTAAATTAGAAGTAATGTGGGGTAATATTAAGGCTAACATAGGGATTTTACAATGAAATTTAAAAAAAAAAACTGTATTGTATTATGTAGGGCGTGCAGTCCTGCGGTCGAATATCTGCAGTCCTGAATCTGCAGTGGCTCTGGTCTGCAGGTTTAGCTACCGTTGCGCTAAACCTGCAGACCAGAGCTGCTGCAGATTCAGGACCACAGATTTAGGACCGCACATCCATGACATATAAAAAAAAAAAAGATATCAGCCTTATTTTTGGATTTCATCAGCCGATAACTGATATTGTAAAACACATATAAAGTGGGCGCGACAGTGGCGCACATGGTCATCTCATGATCGGAAGGTCGGGGTTCAAATCCCGGCTCCTGCAGGTGCAGACTGTCGTTGTGTCCTTGGGCAAGACACTTCACCCAATACCTACTGTATGTGTGAGTGGTTGGTGGTGGTCGGACGGACCGTTGGCGCAGATGTGAGCAGCCTCGCTTCTGCCAGTCTGCCCCAGGGGAAACTGTGGCTACAAATGTAGCTTAGCACCATCAGCATGGAGTGAATGAGCCCCCCTCCCTTTCATGTGTGAAGCTTTGGGTGTGTCTGTGTCATATGAAAAGCGCTATACAAATAAGATTCCCTTTCCTATGAAGTATATCAGCCAGCCGATATATTGGAATATATCTAATTACAAAATGATCCTGTCTAAAGCAGGAAGACTATACTAAATAAATGCTTTCATTAGCACAGGGTGTATTTTGGGCCACACTCAATGCTCAAGTTATATTCAGCTTTGGTATTGTAATACATAAGTTACTGTGTGGAGAGTTGGGGAAGTGTATAAAAGTTTACCGAAACCAAGGGCAAACCTCTATTCATTTTCAGTTTTTGGGCCAGTGTAATCTTTTTATATTTAGTAGCCCCAACAGACACCGAACAATCTAGTCTTTTAGTTAACAATATTTTCAATATCCATAAAAACCCAATGAATGCATGCGTTTAAACCTGGCTCAATTTATTATACAAATGCGTTTGAGTGGAGGAATAAGGTACTTTACGGGTCATATTTACATAAAATACCTTATTTCTATTTGAAAACATTAAATGATAGAAATCTTGCAATATATTTGTTCTCTTATTTATATCAGTAGTTTCAAAGTGTATTTATTTTTGCCCTATTGTATTATTATTCACATCAGACAGACTTTTTTGTGATGTACATGACGGAAGAACCTCAGTTTGAAATGTTTGCACCCTCGGTTTTAGTTGCTCCATGATGTATTTAGATGACAAGAATCTCTATTTGCGCACTTTTGCAACTCTGATGCACCTTCAGTCAGATCGCTCTCGAGGCGACGCTGGGAGAAAGTTCCATATTGGTACGCTGTTAAACAAAATTATTTGATACAGTTACAGCATATAAAACCGGAAGGATGGAAAGGGGCAGGAGTTTAAAATCTTTACTTCGTCTTGTTAATCTTCTGAGGTCTTGGGGCATTTTTTATTGTTATTTTCGCCTGGTATTTTTTTGTTTTATTGCTTCTGAAACACCTCCTCATGGTGCTCCATCAAGTGCTTGGACTCTTTATTTTCATAACAAATTGAACTAGTATTATCTGAATGCTGTAGTAGAGTCATATCAATGAAATAATCACAATAGAAGCAGAAAAACAACAAAAAAAATTAGGCAAAAATTGAGTTTCTCACCTCACTCTTTCCCTATATGCAAAAAACTCAATGTACAGTATATGGCTGTGGACATTAGATAATGTTTTGTGGGTTAGACCTGGCCCAGGAGATGGAAAATAAAGGCTGTAGTTACTGTAGAAATGTTTATTTTTGACAAAAAAAATGTAGGTGCTCACAGGCCCGCTGCTAGCCATTTTGGTGCCCTAAGCAGAAAACACCTATGTAGTGTGTAGTGTGTGTGTAGAGCACTACTAAAAAAAAAAAGGCCTATGTTGCCCCATAGTTGTGCTCATTTTTGGCACAAATGTTACTCCATACTTTAGACCTCCATGTTCTATATAAACAGAAAACAAGATGGCAGCTGACCAGAGACACATTTTCAGGATGAAGAAGTCAAGTTTTCAGACAAGTTTTTATCGAGTACCATTTTGAATCCCTGGGCGATGTTGTAAAGTGCAGAGTCAGCAGTGCTAAAGTTTTAAAAGTGCTAAGTTTTAGCTAATGCTAACTCAGCACTTTTTGACACGAATTTTCGACGCGACCGGAGGCCTAGGAGGACATGGGTGGGCTTGTTTTCAAAGCCCCAATCCTTCTCTTTCCAATGCAAAAACAAAACAAATTGAAATGCATATGAACACTGGATTTAATATGAAACTAAGCTCTCAAAATAATAAAATTATGAAAAGCCAACCTTTTTGTAGACAGCAAAGATGGTTCCAATTGAAACAAGACAGTCAATGTTTGAAGAACCATCCAAGGGATCAAAGCACACAATGTACTTTCCCTGTCAATTGCAAAACAAAATAATAATAAAAATACAGTATTAAATTCATGGCTTAACAATTATAAAACAAAAACAGATCCAAACATGACTGTATACAATAATGGGACTGTAAAATCATACTCTATTGTCTGGTTCCACAATGATGGCCTTCTCATCTTCCTCAGACACCAGCACACAGGAAGAGAAGGAGGACTTGATCATGTTGATGACCAAGTCATTGGACAGTATATCCAGTTTCTTTACTTGGTCTCCCGTTACATTGGTGCTTCCTGCAATGCCATAGCTAAGAAAAAAAAAAAAAATATTTAATATGATATTTATTTGTTTATTAACTTTTCATCAACTTTGATCTGAGTTTAAGAAATTTGAGCTTGCAAAAACCTTCAGTAACTCATCCGCAACAGTGGATGGCAATTTTTAATTATATAACTTATATCTGTGTAGGTTCTCAGTCATACAGGAGATGTCCAGAATAGGCCACGATTCTTCAGTCTTCATCTGTACTCTGTAGCTGAAGTGTAGGATGTTTCGATCTTAGTGAAGACTGAAGAATCTTGGCCTATATAACTTATAGTTTTTTGGCTGGTGCAACATCACTGCCTACAAATGAATTGACCCAAACACTAGTATTTCACTGTCCTTCTATCCAGAGTGCAGAGGTACTCACAGGTTTGCGATGCCGGCCTTCCTGACGGCAGTGGAGATGGCTTTGACAGCTGTGCAGATGGAGTTCAGGAGGTTAGTGAACTCCCCAGTCCCCTGGGCTTTCCTGCCCTCTTCCAGGACAAACCTGGTGAGGGTCTGCACATTAGTGTCAAAGGCTCCTTTGTCAGACATGCTGTCAAGGGGACGGGGGCTGCCACTAGACCCTGCTGCTGTGTGTGGAAAAGGCTCTACTACAGCCTAAAGATTAATAGAATGTGCACCTTAGCACTGAGATAGCAAAGGACAGGGGTGTGCAATTAGGCAGCCAATCACAGGGGCTGCTTGGCATGTTTGTGGGAGGTGTTAACCAGATGTGTAGCCAAGGGTTAAAAAAGACCAAAGTTCAAAGATAGTGAGAGCTTTAGTTTGTAAAATAATAAAACTAACTAACTAAGAAAATCAATTGTATTTATTTATAAGAAGTCTGTTTTCATCAGCACAGCAATCTGTACCTAAAACAGACAGTAAAAACATAATGTGAAAATAGTGTTTTAGTATGTACTGTATTTCAAAAACATGATGACAAAATGTTAAAACAACACGTTTCATGTTTGACTGATGTAAAAGTATGCTTTACAGCATTGGTAGAAACATTGTAGGATCAAACAACATTCCTGTGGCATATAATGATGAGGTTTAAAGTCCAAATCAGTGCAGTCATTGTGTCTGTCTCAGGCTTCAGACGTGCTGCTCATCCAGTCGCTGAAACAAAAACATGTGTGTTAAGGTGGATCTTTCATCATGTAATGCACTGAATTATTGTTCTCTGAGACACAATTGATCAAAACAACCGAGTGACATGTGATTTCTGCAGCGGAAGCTCTGAAAGGCTAAAGAATAAAATGTACACATTACTACAACAGGAACTATTTTCATCTTAGAAAAATAAGCATAGTTTTGTCATTCATGTTTACCCAAAATAACTAAAATCTAAATTATTCAGACTTCATTTCCCTGACACCATGCACACTATGCTACTAAAGACAAATAAATCTGCTTCTCTTACTGAATTATGTCAAGTAGTAGTTAGTAGTTGTTGTGTTGTTTTTGTAGCTGTATTATTAGAAATAAGGCACACATATACTACATGTACTGAAATGTACATGTAGATTATACACTAGACCAGGGGTTCCCAAAGTGTGGCCCGGGGGCCAAATGCGTCTGGTAGACTAATTTTGGTTGGCCCTCAGGCTTCTTGATGACTTGGCACACCTCACCAGAGAATAGTACTTTTTACTGCTACTACTAAGATTAATAATTAAAACCTCAATATCTTACATTTTAGTGTGAGAGTCAAGTTCCACCAAATTTTGGGCCCTGGGTACAAACTATCTTGGTGGGCCCCCTGACACATATATATTGTCCGTCCTTGGGAGTGGATCCCCCCTTCATGTGGACCGCCCCGAGGTCTCTCCTTTGGTCTCTCCTTTTGTCCCAATGGGTTTTTGAGTTTTTCCTTGCCGAGAAGGAGGGTCTAAGGACAGGGGTTTCCCCAGCACTATTAATATTCACTAATTGTCTTTCTTTTTCTGTGAGGTGACTTTGTTATACAAAATAAATTTAATTGAAATTGAATATAGGCCTATTTATAATCAGACTTCAGAGGGTCCGTTCCCTGCCTTTGGCCCTGGGTGCCCGACGTCCATGTGTGAGACAGCTTTAAGCCTAAATGAAAGCGTGTTCCATGGTTAAAACATTCTGGTAAATTGAATGTTTCACTGCATTGACCACTGTTTCTGGCCCTCAATGTCATTTACACTTAACTATGCGGCCCCTGATTAAAAAGGTCTGGACCCCCTGCTCTAGACGGTTACTTTCATTACAGTATGCATAGATATGGTGGGATCATGAATAAAGTATCAATCATACAACAATAGTCAACGCTTGTAAGTGTGTTTTATTATTTTTCTTTAGATTAATAACTTAAGGGCGCAGTTTTTTTTTGTTTTGTTTTGTTGTTTAGGGGTTTTCTTGCCAGCAGAGGGCGCGCTAACTTTTTGTGACGCCCAAACACCAGTCGGTCCGCCCTCTGCAGCTGCTGAGCTGCTGGTTTCTGGTTTGTTTTATTTGGGAAATGAAGGAGGTGTGGTTGTTCAGCCATGGGATCCGCTGTCAGACACCTTATTAAGCTGTGAAATAATATATTTTCGTTTTTCTGAGTTAGCCTACATCTTACAAAAAAACACAATTATATACCCTTAAACAAATTGGAAATACTGTCCCAAGAAAGGAATATAGATGAATATAGTTTTTTGTTGATAAACCTTTTTTTCTCCCCTGAATGCAATGATAATGTGTAGAAACAATTGACTATTTCAGAACTTACTTACTGTATATCATTTGAGCAAACAAAGGCCAATAGGTAAAACTTTTCAAGACCTCTCTCTTTTCCTTCTAAGCTGCCAACATAAGGTGCTTGCAGATGAAAAATGATGCTCAAAGCAGAATCCTCCACTGATGTTGCGCAGGAAGCTCCAGCTCTTTTGCTTCGAGCAGGGCTTTATTATGCCCTGGTGGTATTGCATTTCCAGGGTGTAAGCACTGTGAGTTTTGCTGTCAGTCAGAGCGAAGGCTTAAGGGGACAAGAAGAAATAGCATCGCACTTGGAAGATTTATTCATTAGAAGCTTTATTTTATTTTTTATCTCTTTTGTTCGTAGGTCTGTATTACAACTGGACTATTTGAACGCAGACCATCATCTCCAAAGGGTGATCCATGCTTAGAAATATGCCAGGTAATAATGTTTTAATATTTGTCAAATGCAACATGAAAAGGCCTAAAGCATGAATGTTACTGTTATTTTTATCGATGGTGATTGATTATGTGGGTTCAGTGGGTTGAAAATGTAGTGTGTAACATTTGGGAACATAGGAAAATGTAGGCTCTCTTTGTACCACTGGTGCTGGGACGGTCATGGGTTGAGAGTGCTTGCCCAAAGTATGGTTATGCATTTCAAGGGAGAGTTGAGAAGTAATTATAGACTGAAAGGGCTGTGAGACATAGCATTTAGAGCGAAGCAGCTTGTGAAAACAGTGACTCCCTCTGATTGGTAAATCTGCTGTCCCTCCTCTCCGTGTGGGACAGTCTCAGAGGATACAAATTCCTTTGAATAGTTAGAAGCTTTTAGATGCAACTGGACATTGAGATCGAGGTAAGGAACAGCAAATAATATTGACGCATTTGGGAAGCATGATATGTTTTTGTTTACTTTTTTTATTCCGTTAGTTCTGTAATATAGTTCAATTCAAAATGCAAAGTAAAATGAAGTTTTTTTTCCTCCTTTTCTAAATTTCTCATAGGTCAGAACCGTGACGACTGCTTTTGCTTGGACTGCCCCTGGTGCGAGGATAATTTACCAACTACCACCATTAAGCGGCTAAGCTTCAAGAGGAGGCCCAGAGGAGCCTCAAATGATGCAGAAGCAGCGCTCAATGTTGCTTCATCCAGTCAGTGGCATTCAGCTGAATCCCTATTATCAAACAAAGATGGCACCAGAGAAGTGGCTGGATCTCGCACAACACGAGGCCGTCCACCGCTTCCCCCTCCTGCTCACACTTTTACTAACGACAACAAAACATCTATTAATTCAAAAGTTTCTGATTCTGAGTCGAAGCAAAGTCCAGATGATAAAGGTGCTCTGAAAATGCAAGACGTGATCTGCCTGGCTCCACCTCAGCCCCTTCCCCGGCGAAGACTGGCAAGTTTTGGAGGAATAAGTTGTCCGGAATCCTCTTCTCCCTTCACAGGCTTGGTAGCTTATAATCAAAACAAAGATGATAATCTTGGATATTCTCGGGGCAACCCAGGCAGCACTCAGTCCCTCAGAATGAGCCCACAAAGCTCTGGGAGAAGCACCCCAGTAACAGGGCTTGGCTCAGTGCAGCTGCAACATGTCCGTGATCAGATGGTATCTGCACTGCAGAAACTAAAGGAATTGGAAGAACAGGTTAAATGCATCCCTGTTTTAGAATTAAAGATTTCTGATCTACAAGAGGAAAAGAGGCAACTCTTACATAAGATGAAAAACCACAGTAATGAAGTTACCAAAGATATTTGGAAAAAAGTCTACAGGGAAAAAACGTTTGACCCTGCCACTGAAGATGTTGATGATGCAGCACATAAGGAGGACATTCACTTCACAGAATACAAGAAACTATCTGAAGAGGCACAGTCACTGGGAAACACTACCAGTGTCAGCCCAACTAAGTCAGTAGCAATTGGTACAGATGAAGATAATATTTTGTGTTGTGAGCACTACTGCCAAAGTAAACTAAAAGAAGTGAGGTCAATTGAAGTTATGGATTACAACTTTGGAATTAATACAGATAAGGATGAAGAGCTTTTTGTGCAACAAGAAATTATTTACTCTTTAAAAGAGAAAATTAGTTACCTAGAAGCAGAGCTTAAGGAATCTACTCTCCAAAAAGAGATGAGCCGTTTAAAATTAGAACTCCAAGCAGCAGGGGAAAGAAATAACAAGAAAATAGACAAAGCTTCCAGTGCTGTACCCTCAACTGTGAATGCAAGTACAGAGGCCAGACCAAACACCAAATGCCAAGGAGTGGGAAATCATGTGACCTTCATTGATGCCTGCACAGGTGAAGTGACAGAGACGAAGAGTGTTGGAATATCATGTTGCAGGATGATGCTGCAAAATGTACGCAATGGACCAACTGTTGAGTGGGTGGTTAGAGAGAGGGTAGACACCGCAGATAAGAACACGGGGGTTCAGATTGTCACTTCATCACAAGGAGTTGGGACATGTTTAAAGCTTTGTGACACAGGAACCAACACAGACAAACTTTGGCCTGATAGTGCGGCTTGTGGGGACTTTTCATTTAAGGCACATTTCTCAGTGGATCAAGGCACTGACCAGGGCATCATGGCTTCCCCTGAGACAGTTTCTCAACATACTAACACCGTGCACAATTTAGTTTCCCGCTTTACAAACACCCGACAAGCATTTAACACTGACTCCATCACGAGCGCTGTGATCAACAGTCAGGATAAGCATACAAACACTCCTCAGACCATCACCAGAACAGTATCTGTGGGCAGCTGGGCCCAAGACCCTCAGGTTCGTCCACAGACACGCACCATTGGCGTGGGTACCACTCATTTGGTTGACAGCGCTATATTGCAGCCAAACATAGTCAGCAAGGTAATGCGAGACGCCAGCGTGGGCTTCATCAATATTAATGACAATTTCCTGGTTGGAATAAAAACCCGGAATATGGCGTCAGGACCTTCACATTTACCTGATCCACTAAAAACAAGGAGTGTTGGTGTTGGAGAGGGGAGGATATGGGAGACCTCAGTCAAAGAAAGCACAAAGGTTATGTCAACCCCCCCAGTAAAAGATAATGAATTGGAATATTATATTGAAGAGATGCAGAAGTTTCTCACAGAGCACAAAGACTTGCTCACAGAGGAGGGAACAGAGAAGACGTGCAATAACCAACATATATATAGCCAGAGGAATGCCAGCCCCACCCAGATCTACAAACATCCCCAAGAAAGAAAGAAAGGCCTTGCTTTGGACACGCCAGGTTTGCATTCTACGACAGTCAAATCTACAATGTTGTTTCAACCATAAATTACCTCCTTTTTGTTTTTTTAGAATCAACTGAAGCCCCTGTGACGTGTCAAGATGACGACACTTGCACTGGTGCTAAACCCAATGAGGTCAAAAGGATGATACAGATGCTGGAGCAACAGACATCATCGGTTCTGCAGGGTACACTCTCCATTTTAAAATATAGGGCCGCCAGTCTAGTGAGCAGACTAGGCAGCTGCTCAGGGCCCCGAGACCACAAGGGGGGCCCCAATAGTGTACATTTGCTACAGGTGTTGTGTGCCTCATAAACTTCCCTCAAATGTCGAATGTATCCTCAAGATGCAGTGACAAGTACACAGTAATCTAGACACAAGTAAAAATGTTAAGATTAGAGGATATTTGCGTTTCAAGAAATCAACAACATTCTTATTTAGTAAATTAATATTGTTTTTCTTAATTGAAGACCACCAAAAAATGCAGAATAAGAAAGAAGAAAATAACATATATAAGTCGCACTGGACTATAAGTCATATTTTGTGTGGAAAATCCGAGACCAAGAACAGACCTTTCATCTTCAAGGCAAGTTATAATAAAAATAGAACAATAAACAACAGGCTGAATAGGTGTACGGTATGCTAACGTAACATATTGATTGATATATTAGTCGCACCTGAGTATAAGGATAAGAATGATACATGAATGATCATTCATGTCTGAGGAAGGGCCAACGCCAGATACGTAACACTTGGTGTACGTAAATAAAAAGCTGAGTTACACAGTTGTGCAGACACATTTTTTCATTCTCATGTTCCTTCTTAGATCCTGCACACTGATTCAGACTGGATGTGCGTGTTTTTTGGTTATAATGTAGTAGTAAGACAGGCCAAACTATGAGAAAAGGTGTGACTTATAGTCCGGAAAATATGGTAAAAGATTTACCACAATTCTTGAAATTAGTTACTCCAATTAAGCTCAAATACTAATTTTAAGAAAATTTTACTAATTCCTACATATCTTTTTGCAGCATATCTACTTTCTTTTTCTTCAGGTTGTAAGGTGGGGCAATTAACTCTCAATTCACTATCTCATTTATGGGAATATACATCTATCCAAAATTAAATCGTTGCGGGGCCCCAGTTCCTCTGAGGGCCCCATGACACAGTTCCTCTCAGGGCCCCATGAATGCTTGGGCCGGCCCTGACTATAGCAATGCCTTCAGAGTGTTATTTGCAGTGTGTGGGGCGGTTGAGGTTTGTGCAGAAATACTTTCTCCCCAGTGCACTCCCAGAGCCCAGTTTAAACTATGGGTGGGTGAAGGGGAAGTGGTAGACCGTTGGTTTGGCAGGTTTCACTTTGGAAGGACACACTAGCAATGTTTGGAATGAGATTTGGTTTTGCACGGTGAGTCTGACCACAGAGCAGTTTGTAGAAGTTAGACTGAATCAGGGTTAATTTTGACAGCAATTTTTAATTCAGTTTTAGTCTTTTGACGATAATGGAATTTAATTAGTGCGGAGGTCGTGCCTCATTCTGGCTACAACAATTCATAACATTTTGGACTATGGCTGTAGTCTTGATTTCTTTCTTGAACGTTCTTGACTCTTTTATTTCTTTGTTAAGTGCGTTCCACAAATTAATTCCTTTCACTGAGACGGTTCGTTCCATTACTTTGGTTCTGAACCTGGGCTTTTAAAGATGTCTGTTCCTTTCAGATTGTAGCAACTTTCTCTTTTTTCAAAATATTCTTGGATGTTTACTGGCAGTATTATACTGTTGGCCTTATGCAAAACATGAAGAATGTTATAATCAACTATATCATCAAATGTTACACTTGATAAACAGTGGGTTTAATGGATCTCTATATCCTTTATCATTTATAGTTTTTAGAGTCTTATGACCATGGAATCTTAATCTGTATTTTAACCCTTACCTTGCTATTTGTTGTAATTGTTTATAACTAATAAAGAAATATTTTGTTTAAAAAATACAAATGTAGTCAAGATTTAGTCAAAAAAAAAAGTCTGATATTAGTTAACATAAATTCCATGTAAATGTATAAATTTGAAATAGATTGCTTAAACTTTACATTTATATTATTGTTTTCAAATATATTTACTAATATTCTCTGCTTCATGAAGTGTCTCCCACATGATCAAAACACACAGCTGTTCCTTTGGCAGTGAGTTTAAATGATACAAGGCTATTTCAAACTGAAGTCACTGAAGTTTGGATCATTTTAGTCTCTTCTTTTCATATATACTTTGTCTTTTTTTAGCCGACGAAAATATCTGGAGAGTTGAACAAACTTTAATTTATCTGTGTAGGTTCTCAAGGTGGCCACACACTACAGGATTTTAAATTGACTTGACACTTTTTATTGAGCCACTCCTCCTCAGACTCAGAAAGACTGAAAATATGGCTAAAAATCCTCTAGTGTGTTTCCAGCTTCAGTCGTACAGGAGTTGTCCATCGTAGGCCATTATTCTTCAGTCTTCATCTGTACTCTGTGGTTGAAGTGTAGGACGTCTCAATCTTAGTCCAAAGATCTTACTCAGCGACTAAACACTTAAACACGCTTGTGGGTCTCAACCCTTTAAGCCCAAGGCCTTTTTCTCCAAATAGCATTCATTTACATCATAGGTGTACGTGGCTAATCTTGGTGTCCACACATTTGGTAGAGTTTAGGGATGACGGTGGGAGTGAAATAATAATAAATCATGTTGTTTGACAATAAAATGAGGTTGCCATGGGTTTGAATGAATTTCCGCCTGAAAAAAAAGGCCTTTTTCCTCCCTGTGATGTGGCAAATAACAACAGAAATGGATAATCCCACATCACCTGTTACTAATTTGCAACTTTGGAATATTTTGCTGCATAAAACACATATGTCAGTAACTGTGTCTGAAAGTGCAGCCCCAATTGTGGGAGCTATAGGGCTTAAAGGGTTAACTCGAAGATAAAGATGAAAACTGAAGAATCTTGGCCCACAATGAATTTTAATTTGGTTTTAGTCTAATTTTAGTCAGCAAAAATTTTACTGAGACTAAAATTATGACTATTTTAGTCGACAAAATGAACACTGGACTGGATATATGAAGAGCTCATTAGCAAAAGCCGATATCTCCGTTTTGAGGTTTTTGCAAAAAAAATTTATAGGGCTTTAGAATGTGATGTCACGTAATGGGGCGTGGCCAGCAGATTGTGTTGATGTGTATGTGGTTGAGGCGCCATCTTACTGCTAACTGCTATCTGTAGAGCTATGGGAAACTAGACAGACAAATAACTTCAGGACAGTTGGGGCCTGTTGTGGAGTTGACCGACATGTTAGAACGCACCATCTACGAGGGAATAATATTGAAAATGGGCTGTGTTTTCATTGTTTTGTGGCCCTGAAAAATGGTGGCAAAATTCCCATAATACATTGCACTGTAATGTCAGTTCCA
>OMNZ01107700.1:0-10419 GCA_900303255.1 Lesueurigobius sanzi
CTGTCGTAAGGTGAAGAATACTTTAATTTGCTTCAGGATGTAATCGCCAACCCATTTTATAGAAGACCTTTGCAAGAAAAGTCATAGTCAAAATGAGTCCGACAAAAAAAAAGCTATAATATAAGTTAAAAGTTAAAAACAGTTTAATATTCCCCTGTGCGACTCTAGAGCTTGGTTTAAAGGTAAAGGCAGTTTAATATTCCCCTGTGCGACTCTAGAGCTTGGTTTAAAGGTAAAGGAATAATAAAAGTCAAAACTAGATTTGCTTTTTGAGAATATCAATCAGGAAGTAGTGCCTTATCACAAAATGAGACCTGGCATCGCAGTGTGATTATAGCTCAGTCACTAGAGCATTGGTTTTCCACGGGGAGGGCCGGGTTCGCGTCCCGGTTGGTACATCATTTTTCATTAACAAAATTGTGATTATTATTACTATTTGAGTTGAAATTTAGATTTTTTAATAGCAAATGTTCTTATTTGGTTATAACAAACATCAAGAAGGGCACGTTTCATGTTTCCCGTAGTTTTAATGACTTTGTATTGAAGCTTACATTACTGTGTGCTGCGCCACAGAGGGCCGAGGGAGGAATTGCACGCACGCTACTGGTTTTACATCAGCTTTTGCAAGTTAACTATACATCAAAAGTTCCAAATTGGCACCTCCTAAATATCATTGTCTTCTCTGTTTAATTACTTTGACAGCTTTACATTATAGCATCAAAGTGAAAAAGAAAGACACTTTTTAGTTTAATTTGAGTCTGACTTTACTGAGATAATGAGAAAGGAGTGAGTTACAGGTAAAGTGTATAATAAACCTTATAAATGACCTTTCCTTTCGTTTGTCGCTGGAGCTGCCGTGCGTTTGCTTAATTGCTCGGAGGTTCCTAAGCCACACGTGAACGCTCAGAGAAAGTTTTCACAGAAAGGTCAAAATGTCATGTATTTTCTTCTAATTGGAGATAAAACTAACTCATGTAACACAAAGGAAATTCGGTATACGCCGCTGTCAGGTGTAGGGAAAGGATGGATCAGGGATTTTCTGAATAAATTTGTGTTTTTCTGATGTGGAAGTCTCAAATGGATGACGAAAAACATACAAAAAGAAAATCTTTAAAAACTCTTTAAAACTGGGCTGCACCAGGTCTAAACCAAGACTAAAACTGGCCGAAACTAAGATTGAACCAGGGCTAAAACTGGACGAAACCTGGTCTACATCAGGACTACATCGGGACTAAAACTGAGCTAAACTAGTGATGAACTATAGGACTAAAACAGGACAAAAACTGGACTAGACCAGACTAGACTAAATCGGGGTTAAACGATGATGATGGAGATGATTTTTATGCCTTCAAAAACATTTTTTTTTTTTGCCACAATCAATGAAAAAGGCTCCACCTGTCTGATGAATCATTTAGTACAGAAATGCTTCACTCCTGTCGCCGCCTCTGCTTTCTTCTTGAGTCCGTTCAGGGGGAATCTACGTCATATTGACTGAAAAAAAGATCCAACTCTTTTCACAATTGAGATCCGGTTCGAACCGTTCACCTCAAAGCCGATTGGGTCATGAGCGTCACATCACTACAGCGGACAGTGTATAACTAAGAGCCTACAGTTCACTAGTTAGTATATTACTGGTTCTGCTGACTGTGGAGATGCATCAGGCCCAGATCATGTGAGGCCCATGTTAAAAAAGAAAGAAAGAGAATCGGTCCCACTACCACAAACTTATAAGGTACAGTAAGCGCCCCAGCCCTTGAGCTAAAGCTCCGATAGTTAATGGGCCAAAAGTGGGTCAAAGTGATAAAACTCCTGGGCCGAATTAATGTCCCAGGACGCCCCTGCATGACTGGAACATTTGATGGCTGTAGGAGTTACCAAAGTGGAGAGATGTTGCAAATGGTGATTGAAGTTACACTTTCCCAAATAAATCTATGGAGGGATGTTGAATCAGTGCAATAATCAGATCTTACTGTGATGATTTGGCAATTTATTTGTTTTCAGGTAATCGTTTTTATGTTAAAGGTGCACTATACAACTTTTAATGGGGAAAAAACTTGATATTAGTGCATATTTGACCATTAGTGACCCAGTGGCTGTATAGGTGCAGCATGGAGCCTTTAGTGGCCTCCAGGATCAGTTGATTTAGGGCACTAGTTCCCAAATTGGGGTCAGGGGTCTCCAGGGGCACTGTAGAGGCAGTAATGCCAGTAACGAGTTACAGTTTTTCTCAGTTAGTTTGGCTCATTTCTCAAAACTGAGATGACATTCTCATATACAATTGTTCAAACCAACGTGAATTTTCTCACAATGGTTGGAACCCTTTTCATTCTTTAGAGCAAATAGTATGTTTCATTTCTGCAAATGATTCGTCAACATCTCCTACAGTTTGTACAAGTATCAGGTGAATTTATGTTTCTGATCTGAACTGTCACTTCTCAGTCAAACGGTCGAACCCTCCAAAACATGTCGGCATCATTTCAATGTGGAGACGTCATGACACAGATTCTCCAGTAGCAATTCACTTCAACCAGTTCAAACATGACGTGTCGACTCTCCGCTTTTGTGGGATTGGGCAGGTGCCAGTCCCTCCCAGGGGAGGCGACCACGATCTGGTTTTAAAAAGACGGGAAGCCTACTGGATCTCCACATTACAAACTCTTAGCTTTAATGATGGGGGCTTAATGATGAATTATTATGGAGTGTAATGTTGTAATGAAATTGTGTTGTACTGTATATCCCATGTGTCCCATAATATTTCCGATGTTTGGAGATGTCAATTTTCAAACTGTTGCATAATTATGTATGCTATCAAGGCATGATTTTGTGGTGTTAAGGCTGATTTTTTTTGTGGTTTTTTGTGCTCACTATTTTGTGAGGTACTATGGAACCATTGGATGCTGTCTGATGGGGGCAGTCCCCGAGCTTATAAAAAGACTAAGCAGAAGGGGCTGTCTCTAAGCCTGACGAAGGTCTATGTGACCGAAACGTTGCAATAAAAGCTGAAAAAGAGTGAGACAGTGTGCGGGAGCTTTCCTTTATTTCAAGTTAAGTATTATCTTCTTCTACGCACCTGTCGCCCTCCACTCATCTGTTTTCCTTTCTTGAATTCATTCATTATTCATTTATTTGTTTTGAGGAGAGAAATTACCAAAGTTTTGCAAGTAAATATCAACGAAAACTCATCTTTGCAGTTGTTTTTCAGTTTGCAGAGATTTGAGCAGAGCTGTGTGACTTCTTATGATCTATAATACAACATAAAAACCCACGCTTTCCTGCATGAACTCTACCACATGTAATAAAGACCTTGAGGTGGCAGCAGTGTTACGCAGTGGCAGATTGTAGACTTTGTAAAGTTTTATAAGCCTATTTAAAATGACCTGCTGTCCTTCTGGAAGAACAAACTATTAGTATTTACTGCTCCATGAAGAGATGCAACTGAGAAAACACGACTATTACGGGAATATGGAAGATTTCGGAGTAGAACTGCATTTAGAGTGATTTTTTGATATATTACTAACGATTTTGGATCTTGTTTGTTTAGTTTTAGAATAAACTGGTTAATAGTGAATACATCTGTTTTGTGAGTTCAAAGCTCAGTAAATCAGGCTATGAATTCCTTCCATATTGAAAAATCCCTCCCCTGAGTCCCCTCATGTCCAAGACTAGAAACCTTTACGGCTGTAGGAGCGATCACTCTGAGAAAGAGCCCTACATCTGAGCCCACGAGGACGGCCATCAAAGAAGAGGTGGATAACGGAATTAAGGAAGATCTTAAAGAAATCCAAGCCACCCCCGAAGATGCTCTGGATCGGACAAAATGGAGGAGACTGAGCCAAAAAGTGGGACAAAAGCTAGGAAAGAAGTTGTTAGTGGTTGTGTGAAGCCATTTTTTGTCAAAGAACTAACTACTCAAATGTCCCTGATCTAACGTTTACATGACCTTACAGAACTCTCAATATGTAAACTTTAGATCAGGGACATTTGATTAGTCTCTAGTTGAAAAGTGTAAACAAACAATAAATGGCTTCACACAAACCATGAGTGAACCCTATACAGCTCACTAGCAATTGCAATAGTCCAGTAGATGCCGGTAAATGCTCAGTTGTTTCCACTTAACCTACATGGTTGGTTCCATAGCGTTCTCATAATCAATCCAGCTTTGTAAGTAGCTAACTGCTGATGGTGAAAAAATAACCTGAGAGTTTCCCCCAAAGAGCATTTCTTTAGGATTCTACTCCAATGGAAAAGGCCAGAGATGCTTTTCTAACAATTGTTAGTAAACTTAATCTAACGCTAAGCTAATGTTAGCTGTAGCAATCTTGCATTGTTTCTTCAAACACTTTCACTTTTGTACGATCTCTGCACATGTTTTTGTGTTGTCCCTGGTCATGTGAGAGCTGTGTGGTGTCCTGTAGCTACTGTGTGGGAGGAGCTACTGTGTGGGAGGGGAAGTGCCCATTTCTGCTTCTGTAGTAGAAAGTTAGCAGGTAGCACGCAGTTACAGCACTACAGGATCAGGCCGTGCCCCGCAATATGTATATATATATATATATCATCGCTACTATAGTTAAGGCCATATTTATTTGTTTTTATCTATTTATTTCTTATTTAGACAAAAATCAAATCAAAATCGTTTAATGGGGAAAATAGTGTAGATTATTTTTTTTCCATAATCGGTCAGCCCTACAGTAACCAGCCTTGGGCACATCACTGCACCATCACGTGACGCTCCTGATGAAGGCTACAGGAAGTAGTGAAAAGCAGATAAACAAACCTCCTGTCTTACTAAAAGTTAAAAACAGTAGTCAAGTCCTCTATAACGATACATTTTACGCTCTGACCTTGTGTGACTTTGCCTCATCACTGACTCTTGTGTCATCGTTTACCACTGGATAATAACTGTTGCGAGTGTCAGGGTCAAACACTCAGACGTTTCAGATGGAGAGTTCACAGCTATTACAACAGTGTGGACAGGAAGTGATTGGTTTGAGCTGAATGAAGACGGGAAGTGCAAGAAAAAAGCCGTTGATCTGTGTTAGCAAGACTTTCATTGTGCGGTGCTCCAGACCGAGATGAGAAGCTTCTTTCATTTTGCTCTTATCATATAAACCTTCACCTGGAAACAAATAAATGACTTATTGAATTATTGCACTGAGTCAATGTTTTTCTATAGAATTATATGGGAAATTGTCAAGTCAAAGGTCTCAAAATGCATTTTTCTCACATTGTTACGACCAAATCTCCACTACAGCAGCTCCTGAAGACACCTCCCAGTCTTGGACTAAACCCATTGATGCTGTGCTCTGTCCGCCCATTGAGACCTGCACTGGTCAGCGGCTCCACAACCCTTTGTGATTTTGGTTGTGGATTCTATTGCAGGTTTCCGGCCCCTGCGCTCTGATCTCTGCATGAACGCTAAGCTGCCCCGGTTACAAGACTGGGGATCATGCTGCACTGAAACGGCGCTGGACTTTGTGTTTGGCATTAGACAGTAACCTCACTGCAAAAACTGGTAAAATTAGCTTGAATTCAGAATATTTGACCTTATTCTGAGTAACTTTTACTTGCCGAGTAAAATTATCTGCCAATGGAACAAGTATTTCTGCACATAAATTAAGAAAAAAAAACTTCTTGCACTAAAAATGAGACATTGAATCTAAATTTACTTGAAATTATATGCTTTTTCTTATTTTAAGTGCAAAAATACTTGTTCCATTGGCAGATAATTTTACTTGGCAAGTAAAAGTTACTCAGAATAAGGTCAAATATTCTGAATTCAAGCTAATTTAACTTGTCAATATATCGCTTTTTGCAATGCTGCCTTCTAACCGACATACTACACATGCTGCCCATTGTACGGCATGGTATTTTTAATGACTTGTTTGGTGTATCTGTTGCTATAGGAGCTGGCTGTGCAGCCTGGCGGTGGTGGACTCCCCTCGTGGTGGTACGCTTTTGATTTGTGGTGCGCTATTTCCTGAGTTTTGTTGTGTTGTGACTTTGTTATTAGTTTAGGATGCTTCCCCACGGTTTCCCTCACTCACCTACAGCCAAAGCCCAGCTCCTACCCCCCATACGTGCTGAGTGCATGTGATCCTGTGTGTGTGCCTAATGTTAAGGTACATTGCCTTTTGTTTTTAAAGAAAAGATCATTGATGAAAATAAAGGTCTGACCACTGTAAATAAAACATGTAAAATCGAACTGAACAGTCTCCTGCCCCTCAGTAAAAACAAACCTTTGTGCTGTAATTGTGGTCGAGATCTCCAGGTGCAGTTCCTGGAGTGGTGTTGTTGGCTTTAGGGCAGCACTCACTAAGAGTTGCCCCACCATTAAAACTGGTCAAATTGACACACCCTTCCCGCCACACGTAATAAACTAATGGAGGTTTTAAAAGGTAAAACACTGGAGTTCAAATAAAAGCATTCTGACTCTACAGTGTTAGATGTATTTACGAGCAGTGGCTCAGCAGCTAACGGAGCTGTCCCTCGGCTCTTTTCTCCACTTTTTAAAATATTTCTTACCAATGTTAGTCTATGGACAACATATAGTAGCTGCAAACATGGCAGATTTCCATGGTAAGAGTGGAGTTTCCCCAAACTCTATTAAACAGAGAGTTGGTAAGGAAAGGTAAGATTTCTTTCTTATTTGACCCATCCTTCAATTCAAATATTCACTCATACGTCCTCCATACACTTTGTAAATAAGAATGTGTAGGAATATTTCATTCAAATTATTGTATTATTCCTGTAACTTTTCATTGTTACCTTGTATGTTTTACTGTGCCTTGTGGGGGTCAGTCCTATGTTCCCCGGGAACAATGGCACCTCAAGACGCCAGAGGTACCTATGTTCCCCAGACGCTTAGCTCGGTGAATCGTAGCAGTTTTTTTTCCTTGGAGTTAAGGTTAGGGCTAAGGTTAGGGGTTAAGATTAGGAGCTTTATGATTAGGGTTAGGGTACAGGGTTAGGATTAGATTGTCGGGGAACATAGGTACGCACCCGTCTTGTGGATGCCCAAGACACATCCCCTTTTGAGGGACAATAAAGTATACCGCCTTTACTCTAACCGGCAGACCTCAGAAGCTAAGCAGGGACGGCCTGGTCAGTATTTGGATGGGAGACTGCCGGGAAAGTGAAATAAGAAAACCAAATATTTAATCAGATTAACCCTAGAACACCATTGCCGGGTAAAATAAATATATGTGATTTTCATTATGCTGCGTTCATCTGAGTGTCCTGGGTCTCTGCTTCAGCATCGTCTTTGACATCTTTGATGGCATAGCTGTTTTCCTTATCCAAAACATACTTTTTCCTACAGGCACATGTGCAATAGTGATAGAAGGTAAAGTAGGTTTTGGGTGGATATACCCTGGTAAAGGACACTGAGCCTTCAACAGGGAAGTCTCAAATATCCCAGGAATGGGTGGACCAAAAACCAAGTTTCCATCTTCATTATTATTATTATTTTAAGGAAGTTTTTGTTCCCAAATTCCTAATTTTCCAGTATTTTTGGAGCATTCTTATGATCCCCTCATGATGCTTTTTTCCTTTTGTTAGACACAGTTTAAAATAAAAGAACACTACTCAAATTTGTCATGTATCGTCATGTTTTGATATATTTAATACTCATTCATTCAATACTTTTTATTGGGTGTATTATTTCGGGTAAAACCGGGCGTTAGTGATGGTGCTCTAGGGTTAATCACACGTTTGAAATGTGATTAATCACAGTTAATTTTACTGTTATTATTGATTCATTATTTACATTTCCCTGTTGCTAATATGAACTAAGCTAATAACTTTTTATTACGCGTAGCTTATTAGGTTGATTTAATACTTTTCTAGTATAAATTCTAGTATCTTACAATATAAATAACAAATTAAATGTATTTTTGGGTGGTGGCTTGTCGTCCGATGGTGAGGTCCCAACGACATACAGAGAAACACTGATTTATACAAAAGCCTCAAGTGAATTTGCCTTAATTAGTGCCCTAATTTAAGCCTAGCTCATTCATTTAGATTTCGTCACCGAGAATGTTGACAAGGTCTGCCATTTTTATACATAAAACACGATAAACAGCAAAAGTTTCAAATGGATCAGAATCAGAATGAAGACATGAAACATAAACGTGTAATACAGATAAATAAAGACTCCACCTGAGTGCTCTGTAGAGTCTCTCTGCTGAAGTGCGGTCTGTTGACTTCGTTGCTGGAGCTCGGTGCCACCCGGGGAGATGCCCTTCATCACTTCTCATTTACATACCGTGTATTTATATATATTTATATTTGTGCTGCTGGTGACTCTCTAATGAAGCCCCCACAGGACGCAGGGGCCACAGGGGCCATCACTGCGCAGGTCTGGACCGATGTGAGAGACATGTTTACTCGTTATTACAGCGCCGCACAATAAATCACGCTCACATTCTGCATCACAATGAGACATTTACATCAGCGCTGGACTGGGTTTACCACGGGAAAATGAACAGACGAAACATTTGAAGTTGTACAGCCTCAACCCTTCTTTAGTCAGTTACTAGTGATGGGAGACATTTCTCTCATTCTTGAGACTTGAGACACCACTTTCATATGGGCAACGTTTGTAAAAAAAAAAAAGGGGGGGGGATAAACATTGCAGGAGACACTGGATCTATCTGTGCAAAAACAGCAAGAAAAAATATGTGAAACAAAAGCTGTGAAGAATTCTGACTACAGCTCCACCATATTAGAAGCCATCCACTCTCATATGGAGACCTCGCTCTCTCTGCTCAGACCTGGGCTCAGCGTGGGACTCTTTCTGGAGACGATAACACCAGGCACTAACACCAGGCGCTAACACCAGGCGCTAACACCAGGCGCTAACACCAGGCGCTAACACCAGGCGCTAACACCAGGCGCTATCACCAGGCGCTAACACCAGGCGCTAACACCAGGCGCTAACACCAGGCGCTAACACCAGACGCTAACACCAGGCGCTATCACCAGACGCTAACACCAGGCAAGTCCTTTTTTCTCCAACGTAATTCTACCCTGAATTTTGACTCACCTCAACCATATTCTTTTCTAACCCTAAACTTAATAACCATGCCCCTAAACTTAACCTTAACCCAATTCCTAACCATAGTTAAAATTAAAATATAAACTTAATAGACTACAAAAGTGTATGAAGTGTATAAAAGCCAAAGGAATAAATATTTTTTGCAACAAAACCATCTCATTGTTCTTAAAATAAGAACAAGCTAAATTTAGGTTTATTTTCTATCTATAAATGCAATGAGGTTTTGCATAAATACTTACTACTTACTACGTTGAAGAAAAAAATGGTGCACCAGACTAGAGAACTGCGCGGTACTGTTTTTTTTTATCCGAATCCTGCCCGCACCCGCTGAATTTCTGACCAGTACCACCCGCAACCACAAGGTGGCGCCACTTGACCGCCCAATCCCGCCATGTTTATGTCTAGTACCGCCCGCAGACCGCAAAACTCTGTTAATTTATATCCACAGCAGTAGCCCAATAGAGATGCATTGATTTTGTGTTTCACACGTCCTGCAGGAGAAAATAAGCCATTTTTTTCTTTTAATAAAGAGATTCATGGGGTTGTTGCTTTGTTTCGCTCTCTGATGTTCTTCTCTACTTCGTTGGTTGACTGAGTCATACTAGCCTGGTCTTACCATCCCCTCGTACTCATTTCGTACAGATGGTCTGGCCCTACACAATTGATCTCCGTTTTCAGGTAGTCAACTCCTTTTAAAGTTTGAAATGATTGGATCTGATTTTACCCACTCGCTAGCCTGGCCTACAACACCCGCCTCCCCCGCTCGCTGAATGGTCCGACGCAATTCAACCGATGTTAACGCAACCACTGAGATCAGATGCAGACGTACATGAGGGGAAAATGATAATTGACCGGAGTTTACGGATGGCTAAGGCCAGGCTAGAGTCATCCTGTCACAAGGCTAGCCTGTCCCGCACTGAACCGCAGTGTTATTTTTAGCCACCCATTCCCGCCCGCAGTTAAATTTAAAGCGCCTAATACGGTGAGATTTGCATTGGATCCCGCGGTACCCAGTGGGACCCAATCACAATGCAGACCTCTACACCAGACACTAACACCAGGCAGAGGCCTCTTGGGTCCTTTGAGGGCTTGGTCTGAAACTGGTTTTCGATGGACTGGGGGTCACTGTGCGCTTCTTAAAGGCTCCTCAACACCAAGCAAAGAGTCAAGTCTGGCCTCAGCTCGTCTGTGACCGGACAGGACTCTGTAAAGCTGGACGTGGAGGAGAAAACAGTGTAGGACAAACCCAGACCAGAAAAAAACTCATTTTTGACTTTTCAAATTTTATATTTAACTGAATTTGTACCACAGTCATGTTGCTCCAAAGAAAAGTCCTTTCCTATTTCATTCAAAAACTATATGAT
>OMNZ01107701.1:0-12682 GCA_900303255.1 Lesueurigobius sanzi
GGGGGGGCAGTGACTTTCCTGAAGTCCACGATCTCCACTGTCTTCTGGGCGTTCAGCTCCAGGTTGTTGTGGCTGCACCAGGACACCAGCCGGTCCACCTCGCTCCTGTAGGCAGACTCATCACCGTCTGAGATGAGCCCGATGAGGGTGGTGTCGTCCGCAAACTTAATCACTTTTACGGACTGGTGGCAGGAGGTGCAGCAGTTGCAGTTGTTGTATAGGGAGAAGAGCCAGGGAGAAGGTACACAGCCCTGAGGTGAGCCGGTGTTGATAGTCTGAGTCTTCCCCAGCTGCACATGCTGCCTCCGATCTGTCAGGAAGTCAGTGATCCACCTGCAGAAGGGGTCGGGCACGTTGAGCTGGTAAAGCTTGTCCTGGAGAAGTCCTGGGAGGATGGTGTTGAATGCAGAGCTGAAGTCCACGAAGAGGATCCTGGCATAGGTTCCCGGGGAGTCCAGATGCTGCAGGGTGAAGTGTAGGGCCAGGTTAACTGCGTCATCCACAGACCTGTTGGCTCTGTAGGCGAACTGCAGCGGGTCCAGGAGGGGGGCAGTGATGGACTTGAGGTGGGGCAGGACCAGACGTTCAAAGTAGCTCACTGACATTTTTGTATCGCAAAAGTAGCTCACTGGGTGAAGAAGGTTGGAGACCCCTGCTTTAAAGCATATGATCAATTGTCACTCGCAGTGGGGTCGATCTTTGGAATGAATTACAGGACATGAAATGCAGTAGGCTATGTAGTAGTATTTACAAACTAACTAACTAAATAAAGAGGAATGACTGTAAATTTGCTGGAAACTTGTTTTTGGTTCCAAAACCCAAAACGTTGATATTTTCTCATGCAAAGTCTGTTTTTTCTTCTTAACATGCGTTCAGTGTCTGTAACACAGGGGTCTCCAACCTTTTTTACCCCGCGAGCAAATTTTGTGTAACAAAAATGGCAGAGAGCTACTTACAATTTAAAAAAAAAACACGTGTAACTAGGCCTCCAGGGCCGCCAAGATGATCATTCAGTACAATAAAAGAAAATGTAGTTTCTGGTTTATACTTTGCTATTCACCTAAATGGTTGGAGATGTTTTGATCAGAACAACAAAAATGCATCTAAAATTTGACTCTTAAAGCGTATGTAGAAATGTAGAAAGCCTTTGGCGAGTTACTTGGAAAGGGATGGTGAGCTACCGGTAGCTCCTGAGCTACTGGTTGGAGATCCCTGCTGTAACAGAATTAATGGTTGTCGAGAAAATATAATGTGAGTGAAAGGGGTAAGGGTTCACAAGTTTTATACTTCAGCTTACTCCTTTTGAGCCTTCCTTCATGTTCATGCTTTTTATTTACACAAATTGCTCAAATAAATAAATACATTTAAAAAAATGTATTGTGACACGTATTGTATCACGACAAAAGCATATCATCCCACCCCGACCATGCTACAGCAGTGGCTCAGTTTTAAGAATCTATCTTGGTGCATAAGAAGGTAACAAAAAGAGCTTGTACTAAGTGGTCTTTACATGCGGAGAATCCCTCAAACCCGTCTGACACAGTAACATCCTTGCGCTAAGTAAGAGACGCACTCCAAAGGTCACCAGGGATAAAACTCTCATACCATCATTTTAAAACATTATCAACACACGTCTCGGAGTTCAATTAAAAATGGGGTGTGCGTAAATTCCTGAATGATCGCCAGAGAGGGACAAACTCGCACAAGCTCCAGAGAAACTTGTGAAACCACCAGCCCAGGAGTGATGGAGTCAGAGCGGACTGGAGGGTGTTGTTTTCTGGAGTGGGGCCAGCGGACAGGCAGGTAAGAAGAGCAGGAATGTGATGGGAGAGACGTGGGCTTCACAAAATAAATGGGCAGTGTTTGATAAGCCCATCCACACTGTTTGCCAAGACTCTTAGTTAAAAACAGAGTAAGTGATGACCTGTCTCAATGAGGACGACACAAGTGATCGATTCATTTATAAATCACACAGCTGACAGTTCTCCCGCTGTCCACCACCGAGAACACACATTTGTCTCCTCTTTTTTGTGCCTAACAGATCCGCAGTGTACACAGTATTTGTGTATGTTGGTGAACAAGATGGGATGGAACTGGTAACATTTGTTCTGTGCTTCACAAGCTTGACAAGCTTTTCATTATGAGATCATAATTCATTCACTCCCCACGCTCTCTGGTGTTAAGCTACTATTGTAGTTACAGCTGCCCTGGTGCAGATGGACTGAGCCAGAGCTGCCAAACTGCACCAACCACTGTTCTCTACTGTTCACCCACCCCCCAGCGTTGCCTAAGGACACAACAGTCCACACTAATAGGAGCCTTTTCTATAATTGGGCCGTCATCTACACTCTGTAAATTAAGCTGAGACTCTGCAGGTGAATAGGGGGGAAAAAGTTAATTGAGTGTTTTGTTGTGTATTACTGACATAAATATAAGAAAAAAAAAATATTGTACGTTTATGTTGGCAATTTATGTGTAAAAATGGCCAAAATTGCCCATATTTTCAGTGACAAAGTCTAAATATTGGATCGAGTCCAGTTAAATGTATGGTTTTATTTTGTTGATATTGGTGCAGTACAGGTGTGTCAGTGCTGTCGGACTACTGCATGTGGGATCGGCTGGGACTGTTGTGCTGTAGGTTGCTGTCACGTTGTTGTTGTTGTTGTTGCTCCACTATTGGCTCTTACCATAAGATTTTAAGATTGTAATTATAACAGTTACAGGAGTGGGAGTTTAAAAGTCCTTTTTCGAGTTTGATGATCTTCAGAAAAATGTGTACTACATGTATGTTAGTTGAAGATGTTGAAACTGCAAATGCTGCTCATAAGCATTGAAATAAGGATGACTATTTTTCATTCATTCATATCAGTTACAAAGATTGTTCAGAGGAGACTTTGGATATTTTGTTTAGTTTTTGAATAAATTAGTTACTAGTGAATAAATCTGTGGGTTAAAAACTCAATAAATCAGGCTTCATAAATCAGAATTAAATATTGAAAAATCCCTCTGAACAAACCTTCAAATTATTGTTAAGTACAAGACTGGAAGGTTTGATGGCTGTAGGTGCTACTGAAGTGGACATGTTGTTGCAGTGTATGAAAAATGAAGCTGAAGCGCAAATTCAACCTGGAAGACTAATTACAGCATCACCTACCTCATGCCAACGAGAGTGTCTACAAGGGCCGCTCCTCTTCCTCAGCCTATCAACGCAAAGCTCACCTTCTTCGTGGCCAATCATCTCCCTCGGTCTGGCTTTTAAACCTCCCGCAATCATGGCTTGTCCGCTTTCCAACTGTACTGCAACCCACCTCCACTCCATCACGGCCTCTTCACCAGGGCGCCACTACTTCCTTTACTGGCCTCTTATACCACCACCAGTGTCCAGGCTCCGGGGGAAGTCATCCCTACTCAAATCTACCTATCATAACTAACTCTAATTCATGCATCAACGACTTCTGCCGGGGTCTGATTGCCAAAAAAAATCATGTCAATAAAGCTTCCAAATCGCTGCTTTGTCTCTGTCCGAGTCTCTCCAGGTTTAAATGCATATTGAGAATGTGGCCTTTAAAGTTACAATTTTCTGTGTAAATCCACGTTGAGTCTGTGCAATAATTAAACACCTCATTGTGAAGTTTGATAATAATGTATTTGTTTCCAGGTGAAGGTTTACGTTACAGTTTATATGTTTAGCCCAAAACCGTAAAATTGACTTCTGCCTGTGCTGTCTCCCGTTAGGTGGCTCAAGAAACTTGGAAAAGCAATGGAGAACTCCTCTCTGACTGAGAGCTTACACTAACTATTCTATACTGTACTGTATATTTACTCTAAGAGAACGTTTTTATAAAACATATAATTGTAGTATGCACATATACACTGCCTGGCCAAAAATAAAGTCACCACCTGGATTTAACTAAGCAAATGGGGTTGATGCAGTTTGTCACTTTTAGGTTCAGCAACAAAATGAGCCCAAAGAATGAGATCAGCTGATTACATGAACATCCTGGATGACCAAGTTTTTCCATCAATGTATTCCTTCTACCCTGATGGTACAGGCATATTCTAAGATGACAATGTCAGGATTCATTGTGCTCACATGGATTGGCCACCACAAAGTCCATATCTTAACCGCGTTGAGAATCGTTGGGATGTGCTGGAGATGGCATTGCGCAGTGGTCACATGCTCCCATCATTAATACAAGATCTTGGTGAATAATTAATCCAACTCTGGATGGAAATAAATCTTTTAACACTGCAGCTTATTGAAACAATGCCACAGCTAATGGTGCAGTAGTCAAAGCGAAACGCAGTCCAAGGAGCGTGTGACATTTCTTTTTGTGGCTTTTTTTTTTGGCCGGGCAGTGCAGTAATGAACATCTGTCCCGTCTCAGGAGACAAACTCAGCCATATGAGATCACAAGTTGGTGTAATTTTTGGTTCTGTCCCAATCCCAGACAAACAGAGTAGGTTGTATAGGAATGTGGCGTGAAATGAATGCCAAATCCACATGCATAACTGGACCTTCTGTGGGAAATATAATTCAAGTACCTGAAAAATATTTAAGACAAAAGGTTATCTCTGAAAGTCTATCCTATTCAGATCCCACAAACATATGGCCCTTTGATAGCAGCCATGTGTCAAAGTGAGGACAGCAGGGTAAACATCCCTCTCATCGAAATGGACGCAAAGAGAGACGGTCAGGTGGTGTTGGGCTGGCGCTGCATCGCGATCATCCATCATCCCTCCCGCCTGCGCCTCACACGTGCACGGCCCCGGCTACATGCGGTGTCTGCAGGTCGGGTTCTCAGGGTTCACAAGCACCTGACACTTTGGTTTGAGAACAACAGACGAGACGCAGACAAGGAGAGGTCCGAGCTACGAGGCTGTGGCTGTGCGTATGCTGCGTGTGCGCACATCTGCACGAGCCCAGATATAATAGCTGGATGAGGAAGAAGCAGGAATTCAGGTTTTTTCTTTACCTTCTTTGTGGATGACATCACCAGAAAGAGAGAAATAATGAGACAAGTCTACTTTTTATATAGATACAGAGCCAAATTATAAAATGCTAAGAAAATGTTGACATTGGCTTGCACGTCACATCTTATTGTCCGTTTAAACAAAACTAAGGGGGGTATTTGGTACAAAAGTGCTTTGTTTATTCGTATTTAGCACTTCAAGTGAACAGAAACAAACATGCTATTGCAGACCTACGTCAAACTGTTCAGTCTTGGCTCATGATTTTGGAAACCTGCGCCGATCCAGTTTGCTGCTGCAAGCCACACGCGGGATTCGGTCACTGTCATCGCTTTGCTTTGGCGCATGTTCCCGACATACAGTTGATTGCAGAACAAGCAGAAGGATTTCTACACTACGACGGGAAGGATAATTTTCTCAGTGACCAGGACTTAATGGGAAGCCTAAGAGAGCAATTGAGGCACAAACTGCTTTTGGAGCGTGGTCAAAACAACCCAGCGAAATGTCCAAAGTCTAAATACAAGATGGACGATGTTGAAATCCAATACTACACAAGGGAGATCTGCATGGGCTAAGAAAACTGCGAGGCATGTATCCAGCACTTCAGTGTGTCATTGTTTTCCCCCCAAATGAGAATCTGATACTATGTGTAACAGAAGCATTGAGTTTTACGTAAGAAAAGCTACTCACTTACTGTATAGTTAGAGGCAATGACAAGGGCCCTTTGTGGTCGTAATATGGAAATAGGAGTCAGTCAGTGTGAAATCCACTTCATTAAACAAGAAGGTGAAGGGATTAGGAGTGACAACAGGTGCAAAGTCCTAAGATAAAGTAACATTTGTCAGGTCCTTTTATGCCAGTGGTATGACAAGACGTGAACTAAAATAAGAATAATGTAAAATATAGTGTGTCTCATTGTCCCACACAATTATTGTTGACTAAGTATAATAAGCCTAAAAAGCTGAAAATATGATCATTTTTAACAGACTACACTGCAAAAAGTCATCTAGACAATTAGTAAAATGTCCTATATAAGATTTGAGCAGATAAGTTGCAGGAATCTGTAAGTTTTTAGTACTTGAAGGTAAGGTATACTGTATTGTCCCGATAGGGAAATTCGTTCTCTGCATTTGACCTATCCTTCGATGCCGCTGGGGCAATCCGTCAGGAGCAGTGCCCGGGGACCCATCTCCAGATCTCGAGCCAGGCTAATCCACCTGGCAGGACGATTAACCTAATGTGCATGTTTTGGGTTGATGCCGGAAACCGGAGCATCTGGAGGGAGCCCATCCAGACACAGGGAGAACATTCAAACTCCACACAGAAAGGCTGCACAGGCCAGGAATCGAACCCGGGACCTTCTTGCTGTGAGGCAAGAGCACTAACCGTTCAATCAAGAAAAAACCTGATCATTTACAGGTGAAACCAAAAAATGTGAATATCATGCAAAAGTTAAGCCATAACCATCAAAATTATAACAAATAAAGGCTTGAAATATCTCAAGTTGCATGTAATGAGCCATGTCATATATTAGTTTCACCTTGTAAATCTAATCAATGGAATAAATGAACTTTTGCACGATATTCAAATTCTATAAGTTTCACCTGTATTCCCAAATTTGCTTGAAATAACGTTTTTTTTTCTCCTTTAAAGCGTAAAAATAGGATATTTATTCTACTGGCAGATTTGGATTCATTACTCATCACTCATACTAAGGCCAAAAACACTTAATTTGATGAATTTTAACTTTTTGCATTGTAATGAAGGGTTTACTTCACACTTTTGGGTCCCAATTCACCAGCAGAAAACCACTGCTATAGAGAGTACTTGCATCATTCTCATGTTAAACCGAATCCTCAACCCTCTGGACTAAATAGCCTCTGTTTGTTTGTATCAGACTATGGTTTCACATAGGGCTGCACAATATATCGCAAAAAATATCGCATCGCAATATTAGGTGATATCCGTGTCGCAAGAAGCCATAAAATATCGCAAATTTACTCAAGTCTTCCATCTGAGTGAGATTTTTAAATTTTTTGCCAACACTCTCTAAAACCAAACATGCGTGGGACTTATACATGAGCAGAAGTTCACTTTTAGTCATAACATTCCTAATTTAGTTAATTTTTTGGCCTTGGTTTGGTCTTCTTTTGACACAATTTGCTGAAAAAGATATCACATGTGTCTGAATTCAATGGAATGGTTTATCCAAGTATCGCAATAATATCGTTATTGCGATACTGCACGCCAATATATCGCACATCGCAAGTTTTTTTTTCAATATCGTGCAGTCCTCATACAGCTAATATTAAATTAAATGAAATTGACCACATCAGCAGAAAGTCCAAGGGCCACCAGAAATTGCTCAAAGAAAAAGCATTTAACCATGCAATATTTTGGACAATCCCTAAATCTCCTTCAATGTTGTTTTAGTTTCATGAAGTAATCAAGCTCTGTTGTTAGTTCATCTTGCGTCCATGTTCTGTCCTCACATTCAGTTCATGGATGGCCTGTGTGAGAAAACAAATATCAGCCTCGAATCTCGCCATGGAAATGTTCGGATCGCTCTCCGCTGGGATTTTAACATAATCCCCCGTTTTCTGATCCAGCGGAACGCGATTAATTATATCTTTGTTCATTTCGTTCTTCCCGGCGACTCCAGACACAGCAAGAGTGGCACATGACCAAACAAGCGATGTCGGACACAGCGAGTAAGGCAGGCTTGATAAGAGGGAGAGAACGCCTTTTTGCCAGTTTGAATTTTTACTCCGTGAACCAGCTGGCCTTGGCAAAAGACATAATTTAAGAGAGAGAAGAATTCCATGGCAGAGATCCACTGGAACAGACGAATGCAGGCTTCACCCTCTGGAATGTCCATGAATATTTTAAGAAATGTTTTTAATGTCTTGTCCGCATTTAAATAATGGGGTGTCTTTGATAAAAGCGTCTCTGGGTGCACACATGTAAGAGGAAGTTGCCTAATGCGCCGCAGAAACATTTTTCAGATTAGAATTGCGCATGTTATCAGTTTGGTGTATTCAAAACAGTTCCAGCGGAAAATCGTGGCGTCTAACGTGACAGAGACATGTGGGTCTATGAAAGTGGTTGTTTTGATCATCATTATGTCCTTTACCGTCATGACACCACATTTTTATCAGATTATCACACGGTTTTTTCCCCCCAAGTTGGAGAATCGAGCACATTGCTGGGAGATGAGGCGGAATAAGCATTAACGTGAAATGAAAATCAAGATTGTATGACACAAACAGAGATTCAAAGCCACTAAACGTCTTCAAAAGCTCAACTCTGATATTATTTATGGGCAGTGGACATGGACCAATAGTTACACATGAGGCAAGTAATGTTTAAAATGCATTTGCAATCCGTGCTAACCCTGCCATCCATGCAAAAAGTGGATCACACACAGCAAAAAGTGCTTTGAAAACAGGCCAAATGTTTTTGAAATAAGTATATTTGGCCTAATAAGTAAAATTATCTGCCAATGCAACAAGTATTTTGGACCTAAAATAAGAAAATAAGATATATTGCACTTAAAATTTGTACTAAAGGTTGGAAAACATCTTAACCTATTCATACTTAATATGGCTCGTTACCTCTGTATTGTCTCACCCTGGGCTAAGTTCTAAGGCTGTTGACACTTCCCTATGACCCTGCTCCGCCCAGTAGTGCAGGCTCAAAAGTGTGATGGTTTCACTTTAAGGTTGTTGTCTATCTCAGTATGTTGTTATAGACTGGATCTAACTTAAACCTCAGTCCACCATTGTGATTCATGGCTGGATTCTCTTTTTTTTTAACAAATATGGCCTCTTTGACTCTTACTTTCTTCTTGGCCTACGATGGAAAACTCATGTACGACTCAAATGTATATGTATGAGGATCTTCCAGTTGCTGCTTGCAAAACGTGATATCTTGATTTACAGTACTTTTCTACTAATTTGATATATGAAAAACAGACTCCAGTCACTACATAAAGTGATATCTTGACAAGTTTAAATTTGCTTGAATTCAGAGTATTTCACTGAATTTTGAGTCATTTTAACTGGCCACTTAAAATTCTCTGCCAATGGAACAAGTTTTTTGCCACTAAAATCAAGAAAAAACAACTTCTTGCACTTTTACTTGAAATGATATGCTTTTTCTTAATTGAAGTGCAAAAATATTTGTTCCATTGGCAGATAATCTCACTTGCAGAGTTAAAACAGTCTCGTCAGGGTGATGCCTTCAGGTCAGTTCCAGTCGACTGAGGAACAGTTTCGTACACAGGGCCATCGGGAAGCTGAACTCCCTGATTTAGATATATTTTTAGAAATATCTTTCAAACCCTATTACTCGAAACAAAAACAAAAAAAAACACTAACCCTGTATGAGAAACTGGACACAAAGTGCTCAGGAAGTCAGTACCATGATCTAGTTTTTTAGAGAAGGTGCTCTTTGGTGTTTGGGGAACAAAAACATTATAATTCTCTATTTATATTTTCTAAAAAGCCTTTATTGTACTGGGCTAATACATATTAAAATCTTTTAAAACATGTTGCTGGTTTCTTCCAGGCGCATCGGCTCCAACAAGCCTCTGTCCAGAAGTGAACTAACCCTGTATCTTTGTCACACACCCAACTGTTGGGCAATAGAAAACATACTGTCCTTAGATGTGTTTATAGCCTCAAAATCTGCTCTGTTTCATCATGTGGTAATGACTTTCACACACTGTTAAAGGCACAGGACTTGCCAGCTTTGATGGGCACACAAACACACACACTCCACGTTTGAGTCACAAGCAATCCATGCAAATTGTGTCAAATTAACAACATCTATAAAACTCACCATTACGCGTACACGGGGTGCACTATGAGCTGCCGCGGCGCCAAATCCCGTCTTGGCCACTTACATCTATAAAAGTCTAAGTTTATAAGCCTCTCGCCAATACGCAATCCTCTGATTGAGAAAAAAAAACTGTATCTGGTACAACTTGCGAACGCCATGTTTTTACAATTTATACATCAATGGGATTACGAACAAAAGGACTGAGATGGATGTGGATCGAACAGTGGACTAGTGACAGACAACCCCCTCAGAAATCCCATGTTGGACAAAATATGTTAATTTGTATTTTATATCAACTGATGTCACTGTTTATAGAGTCTTACAAAACAGCCTTACTGTAAGTTTCCCACAAAGAGAAGATTAGATTGTCCCATATGTTTGTTCTATTCAAGATGCAGCGCTCTTTGTTCTTTGTATTGACTTTATGGAATATGATGATTAATTTGCCAACACTAAAAACCTCAAATGAGAATGAAAATTATATTTAAAAACATCTTAATGCTGTTTGGCACTCAGATTAACAAGATGTACTCTCTTAAGGCACGCGGACAATCAGACAACTAACTACAGGGGCATGTCTACAACAGTGGTTAGTGCTTGTGCTTCACAGCTAGAAGGTCCCGGTTTCGATCCCGGGCCAGGACGGGGCCTTTCTGTGTGGAGTTTGCATGTCTGAGTAGGTTTCCTCTGGATGCTCTGGTTTCCCCTACCATTAAAACATGTACAATAGATCAGGGTGAATGGAAGTGTGTTGCTTGGAGTGGTGTGCTTACATGCATTGGTCCCAACCAAATAAACAATAAATACAAAAAACAAAACCAACTCTACTGTATTTGTTATACAGTATAATGTAAAATACAGTATTTCTCCCCATAATTCTTGTTGAAAAAGTATGAAATAAGCCCAAAAAGCTAGAATGATGACATTTTTCTATACTTCTTCCATAGATAAATATAGAAGAAAAAGGTTTCTGGAACAGAAAACAGTTCCACGACACACCTTTAGTTCCAGCAGTTGAGAACCACTTGAACCACATGGAGAAGATTACAAAATCAAAAATAGTCACTGACAAAAAAACCTGCAAAAACTGGTTTGGAAAAAAGGCAGTGTAATCTTTCAACAAAGTGTCCAGATAAACTCTATGTAAAACCAATGCATTATTATTAAAAAAAAATATATATAATACTTTTGTAGTTTATTGTAAAGTCAATTCTCTTTTTGAGCAACACATTTACCTAAACTAAGACATTTGTATCCACATTTGTTGCACTTTCAAATGGTTTGCAAATAAATTGCCCTTAAGAAAATCCCCAAAATATAAATATCTAATCATAAAGTCAACACAAGAGAGAATTACTATCTCCAAAGACCAAATTCATTCACTCCCAAGCAGATGGTCAACACCTGCATCGAACAGAAAACCACTAGAATCTTTGTCCAGGTTTGACGAAGCTGTTCCTCTGAACATTCCCACCAAACGACTGACGTTATAAGAATTTGGTCTTCCCTCAAAAACCTTCTCTAGTCATCACAGACTGTGATCACAGCAAAGCCATCTGAGGCATTTGATGACAACAATAATATTCTTTGGATGTCAAACAGATGAGGTAAATTGGCTGAAAAATCTATTAATCTCTACGCTGCCTGTTTCTGGAGCCCCTCCAGCCCCTCCAGGTCCAAAGCCGAAGACGTTTAAGGATCATTAATCTTCTCTCGTCATTAACATGTGATAAATGTCACAAAATGCAAGACAGACACGATCGCGAGGTGAGACAACGGACAACTTTTAAAACAGTATTAAAAGATTGGACTAAAAAAGCATTTGGAAATTCAAGAATGAATTTATTAATTTGACAAATACATTTTACAAACGAGCCTCTCTGTCTAAGCAGTGAACCACGCCACATGTTTTATTATATGTCTGATAGAAAACTTTCCCATTTACAAAGAAAATAAAACAAGACTCTCAACTTTTTTCTGCAGATTGGAGACACAACCTCACAGTGCAGAGGAAACTAGATAAAAAACAGTTGAAAAGGTCATGTATTTAATGAATGTTTTTAAGAATGTGGATGTCGAAATGCCGGAACATCTTTGGAAAATTAACATCAATATCAAAAACATGACCAGTTGACGCGTGTAAAATAAAATGATTTCGGACTCGAAGCAAGATGGTGGACTGAGAAGCACACTCCGAACTTCACTCCCTCACTCTGTCCGTACCCCCTTCTAAACATATTTTTCCGCGTTGTGACTTTACACTCAGTTTCCGAAGGGGTCCCGTCTCATATAAGGCTCTAAAAGAAGAAGGAAAATGGCGTCCCTGAGCTCAGAAAGTCAAGGCTACACCCCAGCTAACTCGGGGCAGAGCTAATAAAGAGCTAGCCGCTAACAGCGTACCTCCCCAGGATCTCACACTGGCGGCGCTATAAGAGGAGATTCTGCAGGAAGTCAGGCAATTTCGGGCCGAAATGAGGCAAGAAATTACGGGGATCAACAGCAAGCTGGACCAAATGAATGATGACCTGCACAGCCTTACAAACCGGGTAACGCAAGTTGAAACGAGAGTTTCTGAGCTCGAAGACTGGGCAGTGCGCGCGTCAGAGGGACTACGTGCACTTGAGGAGCAACGCGACACTCTCCAAAGAAAGGTGATAGAGTTGGAATCCAGATCGCGTCAAAACAATATCAGAATTTTCGATCTGCCCGAGGAGAAAGAGACAGCTCATATGCCGCAGTTCATGGATACCTTCCTGAGGGAGCAATTGCAGATACCGGAGGACTTGGATTTGAAAATACAACGTGCCCATAGATCTGTAGCACACAAACCGCCGCCAGACGCACCCCCAAGACCCATAGCTGTTCATTT
>OMNZ01107702.1:0-24238 GCA_900303255.1 Lesueurigobius sanzi
GAATTGACCACAGCTGGACTCCAGTCAAGTTGTTGAAACGTCTCAACGATGATCAGTGGAAACGGGATGAATCTGAGCTCAGTATTGAGTATCATAGTAAAGGCTGTGCATACTTATGTATAGGGATGGGTACCGTTAAACAATACCAGTATGGTATCGAAAAAATAATTAAGGTACTACCGGTATCGAAAAATAAATTGGTACCGAAAACAGGCACCGAGAAAATATTTTTCTTAAGGAAGCAAATTTTTCTGTCTGGTGGGTCTGAGATGGCACTAAAGAAAGTGACTTAGGCATTTCAGCTCAAATAAATGATAAAAACACTGAAAGAAACAGTATTTTATTAAATAAATGACCATTATTGTGTTCAATTTGGCCCTGGAAATAAAAGGGTATTGTTTTTTGACAAAGTGCGTGCGGTTTAGTTTTTTTAAGTACCGGTAGATACCGAGTAGGCACCGGTATTGGATAAAACTCAACCGATACCCAAGCCTACTTATGTACATGTGATATTTCCGTTTTTTGTTTTTAATAAAATGGGAAAAAATTCTAAAGAACTTTTTTCACTTTGTCATTAAGTATTGTGTGTAGATTGATTAGAAAAAAAAAACAATAATTTAATACATTTTGGAATAAGGCTGTAAGATAACAAAATGTGGAAAAAGTGAAGGGGGTTGCATACTTTCCGAATGGATTGTATATATACACTTAAGAACCACCGTTGTAAAGAATATCTTACCGTACAAACAAACATGCTGTATTCCCCAGTAACACCTTTTTTAAAATCAATTTTCTTCTTCCCCGTATTATATTGATTTAGTTTCTTAGCCACAGTACCTGCCTGGTTTTAGTTCGTACACTGTAGACAAAGTTATGAGATATTTAGAGTGCATCATCCAGGATATCCCAGGTGCCGATATGCCCCAGCACTGATAACGCATCCCGCTGTCTGGTTGGGTGCTTTTTAATTTCTTGCTCTGTCATCATCGGCCTCTCTTCAATCCATAGGCGGCAAAGAGAGTGGTTCTTCTGTCTGGGACCCCAGCCATGTCCAGGCCCGCAGAGCTTTACACCCAGATCCTGGCTGTCAGACCCACACTTTTCCCACGCTTTCACGACTTCGGGGTGCGATACTGTGCTGCCAAACAGGTACATGCGCTGATGTTCACTTTTTTGCTCCACCAAGGTCATCATGGGTAAGTATATATGTACTTCCAGCTTTATTTACTCCACAGTTGTAATCCTAATGCCTAAATATTTCAAAGTTCCACACAAAACTCCAATTCCATTTAGCCCTAATCCAAAAGTTGTATATTTCTTCCCGCTCTCACCAAAGCATACTACCACTGTGTCCTTTGGCAAGACACTTCACCCATCAAACCGCCAGTAATAAGTCAAGCGTGAAATCCATTACATAATTTGGGCAAGGCTTTGAACACAATATGTATATATGACAATAATTTTGGTATCTTTTAACAGTTGAAGACCTTCTGTTGTAACAGCTCTCCTCTTGAGTTTGTTATTGTACAAATTATAAGTAGATGGATAGACTCTATTCCAGACTTGTGGTCCATGGTAAAAAAAATGTGTTTGACAAGTGAAAAGACATGGAATATTGGAGCTCAAGAAGATCAATGTGTCCAGACAGGGTTCAGCAAGTTCTAGCTATAGACATTTTCTTTTACAGCTTAATAAGATAATTTGGTATGCAGTATTTTGACACAGTGCTGGCGTGGTTTTAGACTAGATTAGGTTTTACAGCTAATACTAACCTCAAAGAACAAAATCTGCATAAAGCAAAACACTTGAAATCCTCAAGTGTCTTTCGTCTTCTCACTTCACTTTCTCCTTTGCCACTGTCTGCCCATGCATTTCCCAATTTCCTCTTCTCGTGGCGCACCGGCCTTGATCCCCTCCTCTTCAGATGAACTGGGGCTGGGACTACTCGGGCTCGTCTAATCTGGCTGAGCTAAAGCTGCTGCTGGAGGAGTGTCTGATGCTGCGGCGCCTCAAGTCAGAAGTCCTGTCTCAGCTCCCCGCCAAACAGCGCAAGGTGGTGACAATTACCATCGATGGGATCAGCAATCGGACCAAAGCCGCGCTGTCTGCTGCCGCCAAGGATCTGGCCAAAGGACACCGCAATGTGAGGCACAGCATCGGGGTTCAGGAAGTGTCCATAAGCGTAATAGTGGTAGCCTTAAATCATTAAAACAGAATTACATTTGATCACACAAAATTCAAGGCCTTAAAAGCATTACATTTAACAAAAACATATTTCATGTTGAATTGAATGGGTAAAATTATGCGAAAAACGAAAAAGTACAAAGTATAACATTTGACACACATGAATGGACTCTTCTATTCATCTAATGAGCCAAAGTAATAGACTCTTACAGACAAAAGCTTTGTAGAGATTCAACAAAAACAATCCATCCCATTCCTTCGCCCCCATCTACTAATATTGCATAAATTGTTTAAACTTCATACTACTTTCTGCAAATTGTCCATCTATATCCTTTTCCGTACTTGCTTTATTATTTTCACTAGCTTATTATGATTATATTTTTATGTAATATGAATTTATTTACAGTGTCAGATAAAATAAATTAAATCTTTGGCCCATGATAGAAGCACTAAAGGCACTATTCCAGATTTCCTTTTATTGCAAATAATTAAAGAGGGAGCTAATTCAATCGATGGTTGTGGTCTCAACACATCCCTAACTTTCGCATTTCTTCATAGAGAAGAGTTTATAAGCACATTTCACAACTTGCAGGGTCACCTTTTAGGATCACTGTCAAAGAAATGCAAGAGAAAATAGCCGGCAAACTCAGAAATGCTTTATACTCACAGTAGATGCACAGTATTATTTCCACAAAGTTTGCTAAACTAAATTTATTCGGCTAAAAAAATCTGGTGTAGTACTTGGCCAATTGAAATTATATATATATATATTTATTCTATAAAACCACACTCCCAGACTGAAATGGAGCCTTTTATACCAATAGATAATGAATGTGCTTGATTTCAGTATCAGACTGCTACATAATACAGTGGATATAATTAAAACTTTTCAAACCCACAGCAAGTAATTTCTGAAAAAGATTGTGAAAATGCAATAATGTGTTTTGTGAAAGTCTTCTGAGGTCTTTGTGATTGGGAGTAGTGCACTAGAATGACCATGGGATTGGTACGAGTTGCATAATCGCGCTGTTCCTCTGAGTAATGGCAGCGTTATTGAATCAAACAGAATCTCCTGTCAGTTCTTATCTTGGCCTGTTTCTTATCTCTTTCTCAGAAAACAGAAGAGAAGGAAGCACTGCTCGTCTTCTACAACTACACGGCAGAAGCCAAGCTGCAAGCCGTCGTGTAAGTACACTCAATGGGTACAAAATACACTCAATAGGTCGTATTCCCTGCTTTACTGTCTGATGGAGCGTTATGTCCCTAATCAGGTAAAGATATGGCTAGTATAAGACAAGCATAATGAGACAAAGAGAAGTAGTGTTAGGCCTTTTTTACTCGTAGTGTTCAAGGGCATGGAGGGCAGCTGCCAAAGTAACAATGCACACATCACTGTCCTTCGACAATCATAAAATCCACCACATTGTTTAAGGTTGCGTTCATGTGACATGTGACATCAAAACATTCCAAAAACCCGCACAGTGGCTGAGCGGTTGGTGCTTTTTCCTCCTTTCTGTGTGGAGTTTGCATTTTTCTCCCCATATCTAGATGGGTTTCCTCCGAGTGCTCCGGTTTCCCCCATCAACTCAAAGCATGCATATTAGATAAAATCCTCCAGCCAGCTGATTCTGGCCTCAAGATCTGGGTCCCTGGACGCTGTGCATACAGCTGCCCACTGCTCCTGATGGGTCGCCCCACCCGAGGATGGGTTAAATGCAGGGAATGAATTTCCCTAAGGGGATCAATAAAGTAACCTTGCCTTACCTAGTTTAAAACCGAGGTAGTGGACAGGTAGGGATACTATAGTACCTGCCAAAAAGCGGTTACATTTTTTACTTGGTTTGAGACTTTTATCTATCTGTTATTATTGGATTTTAAAACTGACGCCATGTTCAATGTCTTTCACTAAGATCAAATCATTTTCCCATAAAGAGGTTCAAAAGTGGCAACAATAAAAACGTGTGATGAAAGGACTTTCAGCCATGAGATTAATTTTGTAGATTAGTATTTATTGATTTTATTTGACCAGGACAATGCACATTAATAAACATTTCTGTAAATGTTTGCCAAAAAGGCTATTTTCATGTGCAGTCCCTGGAGTCCCCTGTAGATCAAACACTACCTAACAACGATCAGGTTTAACACTTGTGGATTTACTATTTAAGATTTCCTGGAGTTTCTCTCTCCCAAAGAGTTGTATCAGCCCCTTTCCTCCAACTGAATTGTCATCAAATTCTAGAACGTGAACACAACCTATTGAATACTATATTTCACATTTATGCAGCATTGTACGTATGATTGAGAAGACTTTGAACTTTATGATAGTTTTGGTTTCATGAGGATAGGTCTTGTAATTACAGAGATATTAACCAGAACCAAATTGTAAAAAAAAAACATTTTATTTATCATTATTTTTTCTCTGCTAAAAGGCAATACCTTAGAACCACTTTCCAAATCAATATTAAAGCATATGCTCTTTAGCTGTGATGTCACATTAGCACATCCTTTTCCCTTTAGCGTCACATGTTAAATAACCTTGTCCTTTCAAGTCAAATCAGCTTAGGATCAACAGCGACGTGTTGATGCATATTCCTTTTACATCTTGGTTTTGTTTTTAGGGAGTACATCACAGACATGCTGGAGTGTGGGAGGGAGAAATTTCTTGTCTTTGCACATCACAAGTTAGTCCTGGATCACATCACTGCCGAACTGGCCAAAAAGGTGCGTAAACATGTAAACAACTGTGTACAGGCAGTGTTATTATAGTCTCATCGCTGTTCCAAGCACCACTTTTCCTTCGAGCAAACCATAACAGAAAAGTTAAAAAGCCATAACCATATACACCCGGGCTTTTAAATGGAGCTTAGTGCAATGGGCCATGTTCCTTTTTTTTTTCTTTCAGATTTCTATAGAGCTAACAATGCTGTAATGCAGTTTTTACATTGTTTATTTCACAGTCTAGCCCTGTTAATTATGTTCTCTATCTCCTGGAAAAGAAACAGTGTTTAACTTATCAGTTTACTTATTAATCCTAATAAAAGCCAGTGCCAGTGTTGTTGACGATACACTACTGTTGAAATAATGCAGTATTTGATTTGAGTAAGTACACTTATCTGCAAATGGAATATGTCTTAAAAACTTAAAATTAGAAAAAAGATCTTCTTGCACCAGATTAAATATCTTGTTGCACTTAAAATATAGATAATAAATCTCATTTAACTTGGAATAAGACACAATGTTATGCTATTGGCAGGGTTTTTTCACTTAGCAAATCAGAATTACTCAGTATAACAGGGGTAGGCAACGTCAGGCCTGGGAGCCAAATTCGGCCCCCTGGCACTTATCCTTTCGCTTCAAGACCCCTCTTTTGTCTATGTGAAATACAACACAAAAACTTGTGGCAAAGTTTGAGTTTTGGCCCCCGTGGGGATGTTCAGCCCGCCCTGCTGTATAAGGTCATATATTGTAAATTCCACTTTTAACTTATAAATATAGAGTTTTTTCAGTGTAGAGGTGTAGTGCATCATTGATTCTTCTGTTTTCTTGTTCAGAATGTGAGCTACATCCGCATCGATGGGGCCACTCCCTCAGCTGATCGGCAGCTGCTGTGCGATAAGTTTCAACACTCCGCTAAGTCTTGCATAGCAGTGCTGTCTATCACTGCAGCCAACATGGGTCTGACCTTACACGCTGCTGACCTGGTCATCTTCGCAGAGCTGTTTTGGAACCCCGGGGTATGTTGTAACAAAGTCCCTTCTGTGTTTCCCTACATCTATTGGTATGGCAGACAGAACGCACTGCTGACCACTGATAAGTGGCTCTAGCTTGTAATTATGAAGCAGGTAACGAGAAAGTATCCAAGACAGACGTCCTTCTTCTCAAATGGATCTGGTCTCAGCCTATTGAAGCTTGATTCCTTGAGTGTGGTCAGGCACAGATTAAACTGACAGTGATCAGACATCAGCCAATAGGAAATGTCATCAGTATCATTTGTTGTAAGGTAGTAAACACTATTGGGGTTTTTCCACTGGCAGTTCTGGCCCAGCCCAGTGCCTGATCTACCCGCTTAGTCTTTTGTTTCCACATGCCAGACGTGGATCAAACAGGGTGAGCCAGGCACAAGTTTTGGGACTGTCCTCAGCCTTGGGTCAAAGCGAGCTGAACTGGTACTAGCATGACGTGAACAGACTGCTGGCTTCTGATTTGTCAGAGGAGAGAGAAGCCAGGCCTTTCAATAACAGCCACGTCCTACCAGATTACATTACATTAGCATTACATTACATTAGCACATAGCTTGCCTTCATAGTTTGTTTTTTAGCACCTTCTTTGCTCTATTTTTTGTCTTTAGCTTCAGAATAATTTAATAAAGTCCAAAAGGCAGTATATATCCACAGTGTTCTCGAGTTAATCGTGTTCCTGTCTGTTGCTTTCATTATTACGCTGCGGTGCTCTTCTCCTGAGGAGCCGAGGCCGATGGCCGCCCCCTAAGGAGTAGCCCACGGGTCATGTGGAAAAGCAAGACCTCCAGGGCAGGGTAGATATGGGTGAATCAGAGGATTGCACCCTGGGCTGGGTAGAAGCACGCTATGTGGAAAGTGGCTGTTAATTTTGTTGACAAAAATATTTGGTCATAATTTTATATTAATAGTCAAGTAATAGTAAATAGTTTGAGTAAAATTAGACTAAAACTAAATTAAAATGATTGAATGAGACTAATACGATGACTAAAATCTGCAGATATGTTGACATATGTCGACAAAAATGAAAAAAGGGACTTAACATTTGAGTTTTACAAACACAGATTGAAAGAGCCTCATATAATTAAAATTCCCTGCCAAAGGAACATTTCTGTGCTTTGTTCGTGTTAGAAGCTCCATGAAGCTGAAGCAGAATGTAATTAAAGCTAATTATAATAAATATGCAAACTTGTCAAATTTAGTAAATTTTTGTTTTAGTTGACTAAATTTACATAGATTTTATTTGACTAAAACTATTTCATGAAATCTTGACTAAACCCTAAATGACATTTTTGTCGAGGGTAATACAAAATAAAAATATGTTGTCAAAATGAACAGTGGCTGAATGAAAATGAATTTTGAGGGATGTAAAACTGCATTACCCTGTTTGGTAACACTTTCATGTCTGTGAGTTTCTTTAATTCAGACACCTGGATTACAAATGTTGTTTCTTTACCTTGACATGTTTCAGCCGCTAACTGCCAGCCTTCATCAGAAGTGTCACCGGTGAGTGGTCACTTATCAGCTGTTTGGTCCAGTCTGATGGTCCTGACAGATCCATCAGAGTGGCCACGCTTCAGGAGGAAGAACAGCAGATAAGTGACACGTCACCACTCACCGGTGACACTTCTGATGAGGCTTGCCCTTAGCGGCTGAAACATGTCAAGGTAAAGAATCAGCATTTGTAATCCAGGTGTCTGAATTAAAGAAACTCAGACTTGTTTAATCAGTAGACACAATGAACATCCCTAATGGTAACACTTTGTATTAACTACATCTTATTTAGCTTTAATAAATGATGATTTATGAACACTTAATTAATCATGAACAATTCATTAATTAAGGGTTAATTCATCATTTGTTAAGGTTAAATAAGGTGTTGTTATTATAAAGTGCAACCAATCGTTGCTGCAACCTTTGGAATAGACAAAAACTTCATAGTGATACCTCGGGCTTTCTAACAATAGCATAATAAAAGTAATATAACATGTCTCACTGACTTTATCCATGTCTCCAAGTTTTAAATCTCACGGAGACACGTCAGTATCAGCCGCTCACGAACTTCATCACTCCACAAAAGAACTGCTCAGAATGATGAAATGACAGAAACTATTGGAGAAAGCCATTATAGTGCCATCTTTTATCATTACTATAAAAGATTGTGTATGGGCCGCAGGTTCTCATTCAGGCGGAGGATAGGGTGCATCGAATTGGACAAACCTGCAACGTGAACGTTCACTACCTGGTTGCCAAGGGAACTGCTGATGACCACCTTTGGTATGTATCCGTCAACGGCAAACAGGTACATTGTGACAATTCACCCTGTACCCAACATCTTATCCACTGCTGTCAGCCCCTGGAGTCGCACAAAGACTGTTAAAAGGCCTAATATTGTGTTTTGTTTGATGTAAGTGCGATACGTATTGATTTTTTTCTTTTCTATACCTGTACAGGCCACTTATCCAGGAGAAAATGAATGTCTTGGAGCAGGTTGGTCTGTCCGAGTCAAATCTCTCAGAAAATGCAATCAACTCCAGCTTCCACTCAAAGGTAGAACACCTGGATATAAGCTGCACATCTCCTCAGTCTGAGAGCTTTTTCAGAATATTCATGTAACCCCCCAGAAAACCCTTTTCTCACGGACCACCGTGACTAGTCTTTTCCAAAAGGTACAAGCCAATTATACGCCAAAAGTAAGTTCTTTGTAAAGATTGTAGTGTAGATGTGTTAGCCTACAGTTCTTTCTTTAAAAAATATATGGAAATATATGGTTTAAATGTTGTACAAATTTTTGAAAAGGTTTCCAAATATTTTATCACAGTGGGAAATTTGCATCTACATTTTAAACAATACAGCTCCTTAGAAGTAAGTGAGGCATGATTTTTAAAAAGTGTAACATCACACATGACAACCAAGCTATTTCGGGTCCAAACGGTTCAGTAGACAAACAGCAAAAACATCCACTTTATCCTATCATCCTGCTGAAATAACAAATAAGAGGCTAAAAACTTTTTTACTCTTAATTACAATTATAAATGAAACTATTTATGAAGTCAAAATTATTATAGTTATATACATAAAATAAGTCTTCATTGTATGGAAAAATAATAATTGGATAATTTATGTCAGCAAAGCATTGCTACAGAAAATCTAGAGAAAAGTAATATTTCTGTGCGATTATAGGTTTAAAAAGAGCTTTGTACTCAATGTACAACAAACAATCCCATCGGTTTGAAAACACATGAAAGAAATGTTATTTCCTGTTTGAGGACCATTAAAACATTTTGTTTGAATTATTAATTGCTACGGGTTCTAAAATTTGATAAAAGACTAAAGATAAGAATAAAATGAACAAACAAACAAACAAACAAACATGTGTCTTTCCTGTGAGTGGCTCACGTCACCTAAGACATGACTTGTAACTTTACTGGGAGCAGGGACGTCTCCAGTTCATCTCCATGGACATGTTGACTAAAGGCAGCCAAATATGAGATTTAAATAGGTTAGGTCCTCATCCAAATAGTCTTTGATTACCCACTGCAAAAAATAGTACTTTTTAACGTGTACCAGCTAAAATTTAAACTCTACCAGCCGTTACCTCGGTTGGCCTGTGTTAATGTCAAGCCCTGCTGATGTGAAATGCTCATACGATCTTGACAAGTTTTTATTTTGTTTGTTCAGGACCCAAATCAGAAAAGCATCATGGAAATGTTTCAGAGGTCGTTCACGGCTGAAGACGACATGGACGAAGCTCTCTTAGTGGAAGCAGCAAACGAATGGGACGAGTGCCCCACAGAAAACTCTAACAAGAACACCAACAAGAGAAGCATTGGAGACTTTTTCAGCAGATAATAATGAATAATTCATTTGTATATAGTTGTAAGTTCTGTCCTTTTCACCAAACATGCAAATATCATGACTGACGTGTACTTTCTGTCGAGAAAACTAAAAGATGTCCTTAATAAAAAGTCTATCTTTTACAAGGCAGAAGTAAATCACTGTCTCCGGGCTCTTTGCATGAATAATTAAAACTCTCCCAGCAGATAAACAGCGTGTGGTCACATCACATTAAAAAAAACCCTCAAATCTCTGGAGTGTTTTGTTACACCTTTATTGCATGATTCAGTCAGTGTTCCTGTTGTCTTAGAGAAAACTATACTGTAATCTATATTGTTTATGGTGCAATCTTGGGTTTTATTGGTCTGGATCGTCACTTTCTTGCGTTTCTGTCTCTGTGCTGTAGAGATGCAAGTCAGGAGGAAGATCTATGGGGAAAAGGTTTCAATGATTACACTGTGTATAACAGGAAAAACTACAAAGTCATAATGCAGTGGTTTCAACTGGTAGGTCGCAGAATATAGACATAATTGGACTTTGATGGCCTCATTAAGGGAACAAACTGGTGATTAAGTGGAGACAACTACTGAAAGGGCACATTGCAACATACTGCTTACAGATCAGACCCTTAAGATTACAGTTCCATAAATGAGTACAGGTAATAACATGTCATTACAATGGCCACCACTCGGTCGGCGTGACCTTAAGAGCTGTTGTAACAAGTTCTCCATTATGAGATTAATGAAGTCTTATCTTATCTCAGTCCATTCAAGGGAATAGTCCCATATGGCTAATGCTAGACAGTCAGCTCGGGAGGGACGGTCTGCTGTGAAAACTGGATGACACGATCCAAATTAAGATTAAGAACAAGGATATAATTAAGGTTCGGATTAGGATTGGCAGGGTATCCGCGAGGTCTTAAAAAGTCTAAAATTCAACCTATTTGCTCTTAAATTAAAGAGCAAATATTTGCCCAATTATTTGCTCACAATAAAAAAAGTAAAAAAAAATAGCCAAATAAATGGGCAAATGTAAATTTAACCATTGTTGGCTGGACCAAAATGACTTAAAGGATTGGCTAAGACCCGTTAAGGGTAATTACTTTGAAGGTTATTGCCATAATTGCAAACAATGCATAAAACTTTGGACATTAGGTTTTTTTTTTACTTGAATGGTTAGCGTGTTAAAATGCCTAATGGGAAAAAATGAAGTTCTTAAGTCTGTACATCCCACTGTGGTATCAGTCTGACACTTTGATTTTTGTGACTATATATAGCTTTATTTACAGACTCCAGGTCCAATGATAAACAAGCAGACAAACATAGACAAACAATATAGACAGCACACAGTCTGTCCACATAAAAGCTAAAAACGGTACAGTTGTTCAGTCCAGTATTTCCAAAACATGGAAGTGTATTGACTGATTTTCTTTACACTCCATTTATAATGCAAGGTTAAAAGCCGGTCTTATGTTTGAGACTTTGTGGTCTTAAAAAGGTCTTAAGAAGTTTTAAACTGCCAAGAACAAGTACTTTTACACAGAATTAAGGAAAAAGCATCTTGTTACAATTAGATTCAGATAATTAATCTTATATATTACTTGAAATGAGAGACTTTCTCTTATTTTAGGTGTAAAAACACTTCCATTTGCATTTTGTTCTCGGAAAGTTAAAATCACTATTCATTATTCGAGTCGTTTTAACTTCAGTGAATAAATATTAAAAAGAAGCTCACGACCCACTGAAAATTGTTCTGCGACCCACCGGTCTAGTACCACTGTTTGTGTAGCCAAACATTCATACATATTCACAAAAAAGCAAGGATTAAAAATGTGGACTACAAGATGAATATTTTGCACAAAAAAAAAAGTGTGTCCCAACTTCTTGCGGTATGTACAGTACCTTCTAACCAGCCACTTACAGAGCATTTATATTCCGCTCTCATTTCTCATCAGTAAAACCTATTTGCGCTTTAGTAAAGGGGGAATGATCCTCGGCAATAGGGAATCTGCGGTGAAATAGTGCTCAGCCTCGACACAGCTGTTGCCCTTCATAAAAATGCGCTTCATTCTTTACACAGATACTGAGCAGTTTCGATGAGTGTTTCAGCTGCTGCCTGTGACATTATGAAGATGAGTGGGCTGGCTGTCCGATAAATCTGGAAAACACACCCTCATCATCACAGCAATCTACTGTAAATCGTTGCGGGGTGTATTTTCCGAAGCCACATAACCAACAGACTGTCACAGCTGCCGCGAATAACGCTGTGTTATGCGTTGCGTTTTTTGATTTAGTGCAACAGGTCAAATGATTGGAGTAAGTTTTTATTATGTGGGAGACTTAAGGAAAGCTTATTTATGGGCCGAGCATTGGATTCAGAATTAAAAAACAAAGAAACAAGAACATTTCCAAACCATGACCATTTCTCCAAAGTCAAGGTATCCATCCATCTTCTTCTGCTTATCCTTTGCCGGGTCACAGGGATCACATTGCACCAGTCCCTTATGGCTCATCCTGCAGGTGGTGGGTCCACGGGATCTCTGAGCGACTTAACAGTCCTTAATGGTCTCAGAATTTTTTTTTTTTTTTTTGATGGTCTCATCATAAGGAGCTTCTGAACCACTCTTGGGCTGACCTGTCACCTAGTACCTCTTTGTCATGGGAGACCCTACAGGAGCATAATGCCCCAGACAACAGAGCTCATTCAGGTGCACAAATCCCTCCACTGCGATAAGGAGGCGGTTCGAGGAGGGGAGTGAAAGTAATATTTTAATATTACTATTTATTTATTATATTCAGTGTTGGGCAAGTTACTTAAACATTTTAATATATTCTATATTACTAGTTACAGCTTTAAAAATGTAATATGTTTGTATTACATTTTATTGTTACACTACTTTGAGTTACTTTTAGCTAAATATAAACTGAAAATAGAGAGAATAATGCCACCGAGCTAATGTGTAATCAAAGATTTCCTTTTCCTCAGTCGTCATTCTCTTGTGTTTTGTTTTGACAACGTTAGCTTCACAGGTCACCACAGATGTTCTTCTACTCCATATCCAACTTGATTTGGTGCTGCATCTTATTTGGAGGGAATTGCATTTGTAACTTGAGTTACTTAAATTGTAATGGCTAATATATTACTGTATTTTGTTGAAGTAATATATTATATTATTCAGTTACTGAAAAAAGTAATATTTCTGTAACTAGTTAGTTTTGTAATGAGTTACTCAACACTGATTATATATAAAAAGTACACTCAAACAAGTAAGGACAGTTAAACTGGAGTGTCATAAATACGAAATCTAACCCACCCATACAGCCACTGGGGACTAAAAGGTCAAATATGCACTAATATCAAGGTTTTTCTTGTTCACATAAAAAGTTCCATGTGCATCATTAATGAGGTTAAAACTGTGACTAAAATGTCCAAATATTCATTGTCTAATAAAGAATTTATCATCGACAAAGACTCAAACTAAGTTTAAATATGTCAAAATGAACAATGTTGAAAACCACTGTTGAGAAATGAACAAAATCAGTAAAAATACCTCCATACTGCTGGTCAGACAATTGTCCAGAAGAACTTGACATTCCTGCGTCTGTGGCGTTGCTTTGCTCTTTTACTAAAAACACATTTTATATTGACATGTTTTCCCAACACTGAAATAGAACCATCAAATTTAATGATGTTAAATGTTTTTTACCTAAATCAAATCCCTCGGTTTCCCCCTCACTGCTGGTCACTCGCTCAGAGCTGAGGTCTCCAAACATTAGCTGTATCTCCCTCTGCGCCTGCTCTTCGCTGGAGGAGCCATGGACCGCATTGTGTAAGATGTCAGAGCCGAATCGGGCCCTTAGCGAAGCTGGGGACGTCTCCTTGGCCTGTTCTGGGTCTGTGGGGCCCATCATGGCCCTCCAATCCTCCACCGCATTCTCCTTAGAGAGGACGAGCAACACACAGGGTGCACTGGAACAAAAGCAATGGGCAATGAGTCATCGGGGGCTGGAAGCATTATTATTAAGACGTGAGTGAATGTGACAAGGACAGAGGCCATATCAGGTTGTTTTGTAACGTGTGAAGCCTGACCTCAAGCTGCAACTACACCAAGTATCGGCAAACTTTTTGATGCAAGGGCCACATTGGGTTTTTGAACTTGCCTTGGGGCCGGACCAGTTGCGGTTTTGGGCATTTCAAAGAAGCAAAAGTTTCAAATAGACCTTAAACTCTTAAATACACAAAGGAAAAGCAACAACATGGAGTTTCTCTGTCAGTGGATTGGTGCTGTTCTGTGTAAAGCCAAATTGCAAAACATTTCACTCAAAAAAGTTACATACGATACGTTTCCTGGGGACCTCACGATCTGCAGATCGAATTTTAGAATATTTTACTTCAGGTTCTGCAGGCTGTTTAGTTCTATTGTGGATGTGTCTGCTTTTTAGGTTACCTAAAAAAATGATCTAAACCAGATTGTTTTTGCTTGATCTATACATTTGAGTCATTTCTACAGTGGGGTCCTTGATTGTTTACATGGTCATTTTGGGGGTCTCAGCCTAGTTTGCAAACCCCTGGATTAGTCCATTATTATTACTGTGAAAGATAATTTTTGAATGTGTGGGGCTCCTAAAGTTGACCACACATCATTCTCCTTAAAATGAATATAGTTTTATATGAACTTTACATTTATTGATTAATTATAATAAATATTTGAGCATATCCACTGCTTTGCATTGAATATCTAAATTAATAAGAACGCAACATTTTCGTTTGAATTGATGGGAGCCCCAGGAGATCTTTGTACAGGGTTCAGGATCGTTATGTCATATCGCAAAGCACTATGGGATTTGCAGCAGATTTTTCCATATTTAACTAATGGAGGTTAATATGGAAAAACCTCCTGACACTACGGTGTGTTTGATATATTTACCAGCAGTGACTTAGCAGTTAACAGAGCTGTTCCACTGGCCTTTTCTCCACTTGTTATAATGTTAGTCTATGGACAACGTTTGCTAGCACGCACAAACATGGCGGATTTCCATGGTAACAGTGAATTTTCCCAATCTCTGTTGACAATGGAGGCTGTGACGCACCGGACTGGAATGAGAGCTTTACGCCCTTTGTATTCAATAACAGTGTTGTGTTAGGGTCTGTGTTTGGAGCATTATTTGTTGATTATTTTTAATTGTCAAATAATTGTGTTTAGTCGTTGCAGCCCTACAATAAACAAAGGAGTTTAATAATCAGTCTAGTTGCTTCACAGCTCCCAAACGTCGTCAAATCAGTAAAAAAGGTGCCTAATATCATTTAGGCAGGACCCTGGAGTGTCTGTGGTCTGTGCTGGGCAGAGGCTTTGTGAGATGGCCAGTTAATGCTATTTTGCAGAAGTGCCCCGCTGCAATGATCTTAAATTATCTTAAATCTCGACTACGACTGGAACAATGAATAATACTGAGGTCGTCTTATTAACCGCGAGCCTTAGGGCCGCTCACATTTGAATTAAATACAAGGCTTTCTGTTTCAAGAGGTGATTAAACTTTCAGTGAGAAGCAAAGCTGCAAATCTCTTTTATATCTGCGGCGATTGTCCTTTTGTGACTCCATTTTTAGACGGGTCTAAACGGTGTCCTCAGATGTATCAGTTCAGACCACTGACCACAGAGAACAAGTAGATTTTAAATTCAGATAATTGTCCCAACAAACCTGGCGTGTAATATTTATGCATTCATTGAGGCGAGACCCTGCAGGTGAATATTCAGTGACATCAATGTTAGGCTGAGGTATTTTATGCATAAACAATGACATGGCCTATATACAGGACTTTGACAATGAAATCTAAATAATGGATAAAGATAGATTTGAATGTATGGTTTTATTTTGTTGATATATTAGCTACAAAGATTTGTTCAGATGAGATTTTGGATGTTATACATTATCATACATGTCATACATTTTGTCCATGGAGTCTTGTATTTCAGCTGAAGTGAGTTTTTCTTTGCTCCTGAACAATTTTCCTGGCAGTTGTTGAAGGTCATATAAACATTATTATTATTATTATCTTTATTTGTCAGACTCGAAGTCCATAAAAAAAAACACAACATCACAAACAAACAATTATAAAAGACAACTGTACCAGTGCTTCCACAGAGCAGACCGGTAACGCACAGCACTAACACTGGGGTTCACCAGAGTTTGGACAAAACTGTTCTCACTGTCATTCAGGCGGCACATGAACCTGTACATCAGATTTCTCATTAGAGCATGAAAAAGAGTTCACATGAGCCTGACAGAACAGCAGACTAGCACTACTGGACCTGGGCTTTTAGATTAGATCAGGGACATTTGAGTAGTTTCTGTTTCATTATGATTTCAAAAGAGTAAACTCAGTTCTTTGGCAATAAATGGCTTTGCACAACCATGAACCATGAGGGGGAAAACAGATTTGTGTGTTATCATTCATATTTTATGAAAAATGCCCAAAAAATAAAAGGGGTATGTAAAGTTTTGAGCACAACCGTAGCTCTATGGAAAAATGTTGAATCAGTGCAGTATTTATTACACTCCTTATTGTAAATATTAGGTAATTTAGTTGTTTCCGGGTGCAAATTTATACAGTATGTTAAGAGAGCAAACTGGATGACAATTGAACAATCTGGAAAGTGTAAATGTGGGAATCGCTAACCTAGAAATGAACTGGACCAGCTGATTGAAGAACGGCTTTTCCTTGTGCTCGTTGTAGAACTCCTCGGCCACTTCCTTTGACACAAACGTCTCCTTACGATTTTTAATGGAAAAGCCTTGACTCTGGATTTCCTCCAAAATGTCGTCTAGTAAAGTAAAGAACATGTTAGTGTAGAACAAGGTAACTGTAGTTTGTACATGGCTACAATGGTCATATCAAATAAAAAATAGAAATGGGCAATCGGCACGTCATAAAATATAATCTATATGGAAAAAGCTAAAACTAAACAAGTTTTGAGATAAACCAAAATTGTAATTTCAGGCAAGAAAAAAATGGGTGAATAGGGGACAAAAATGAAAGTTACAAATATCAATTTGAAAATGTTCCTGTAGATTACTGGCAGAAATGTGATGAGAAAATGTATTGCAAGTTTTCTTTCGTTTAATGTTTCCTGAAAATAAGACATTTTATATGTAGAAATCGCCTATATTTTTAATGGATATGAAACTAAATATTAAAATTTATGACAATAGGGAAGGCGAGTGCGAGAGTGTAGAAGAGTGAAAAAAGTGAAAGTGCTTTCTATTAAAATGTATGGTTTGATTTTGTTAGGTACAAAGAGGTTTTCAAAGGGAATTTTGAATATCTTGTTTAGATTTTGAATAAACCATAAAACCATAAAAATATTCAAATTTCATCTTGTTTTTGGAGGTTCAAAAATAAAAAAGGTTAGATATTGAAGAATAGTTCTGGAAAAAAACCTTCATAATATTAAGTACAAGACAGATGGCTGATGGCTGTAGGACAGGTATGGGCAAACCTTTTGACACATAGGATCATGGCCATTTAAAACAAGTACTATTCCCAAATAGATCACCTAAATACATTTTCAAAAGCAGGAAAATAGCAGCAGGTATGAGTTACCTTTCTTTATGTCAGTGAAAACATGCATATCAAGCTTGGTCATGCTTTTCAGGCCGGATTGAAGGACCAGGTGGGCCGCATTTAGTTAGCCCACCTCTGCTGTACAAGCTACTAAAGTGGAGATCTTCTTGTTCTTGAAATTACAATTTCACTTATAAAATCTATGGAGAAATGTTGACTGAGTGCAATAATTAAACACCTTGCTGTGATGATTTGGCAACTTATTTGTTTCCAGGAGAAAGTTTAGTGATTAAGCTGACTTTTGCCTGTAGTGTCTCTCCTCTCTCTCCTCTCTTACATGTTTTTTGTAATTATGACTCAATATTCCATTACCTTTAAAATAAATATTGGTTTGAACACCATCATCATACGAGAACCCTCCCTTAAACCCGACATAGATTACTCCCGCCTTCACATGATTCGTCCATGATTTTACATCTTAAACATAATGAAATCAATAACTTCTTTGCTTGGGTCAGTGATAAGAAGCATCTAAAGCTGGATTGCGTCTGTACTTCCGACCTTTGTGCTCCTCCGCTGCGTCCGGTTTTAACACAGCCAGAGTGCGTTGTCTGGGAAAGAAAAAGGCCATCTCCCGTTGTGCGTCTGCTCTGCTGCCGCTGCCGTGGAGCGGATTGATGGGCTGGTCGTCCACACAGAAGCGGGCCCTCAGACTGAAGCATTGGGGGGGGACACAGGAGTCAGCGTGCGATCTGATGGTTTTCCAGTCATTTTCACGTAAAGGCTGTAATTTACTGCACTTCTCCAAACACCCCCTCTCACTCGGTCTTGTCTAGTTCAAGTTAGTAATTTCCTGGAAAACTGTCAAGAAAGCTTTAAAAAAAAAAAAAAAAAAGATGGGATCAATGAACGATGGCGGAGAGACAGAGAGGTGCAATCTTTTCGAAGAGCTGCGCTACAATCGGGCAAAAGAAGTGAGTTTCACAAGACTTAAAGAGCCCGTGACACATTAGACACAATTTTCATTAAAACATAGTTAACACAATTATATTGAAGACCTAGTTTTCCCTGGTTTGATATTGTTTTTCAAACCGTGCCACTGTGCCACGTACTGTTCAGTTTGGTCGAACTCTGAGTAAAGCGTGGGTGCCCAAAGTGGGGTCGTGGGACAAATTTGGCCCTCCAATAGGTTTCATTTGGCCCTCGAGATGGTGCTTAGATTTGTAAGAAGTATCTGTCATTGATTAATTTGTGACTGAATAGACTGTCAATAGTTACTAGTCACCTAAACAGCATGTCCTACTAAATAGCACAGTCATTTAAGGACATTTAATCATAGATCTGTTTACATTTGGTCTTTTTACATGCAACAGTATTGTGTTTGGCCCTTTGCGCGCTAATTTTGGCCCTCCATAGCCGATTTTGGCCCTTAATGGATAAAACTTTGGGCAACCATGGTGTAAAGTAATTACAGTTGGTGCAAAACGTTCGGATTACGTTGTAACACTGGTTCTCTGAGTGGACAGACAAGCTGCACGAGTGGCTCTAAAATGTGCTTTTAGAATTAGTTCAGCAAAAATGCATGAACAGCTCTCGGTTTTGGGTGAAAAACAGATAGTTGTATACAATAACTAACTTTCTAAGAAGTATTACTACCCCCTAAATACTGTACCATCTATGTTTTATCAAAAGTTGCCTTTCAGTAGAAAAACACATACCTACCTCACCAGACACTCTGAAGGGCGGTGTTAAAACTAGGCTGTTTGGAGCCATGCATAAATGGAATAATTTACCAAGTTATGTGATTGTCAGTGAATGTTCACAAATGTACAGTACATGATTGCTTCTAGAATACTGTGTCTAACGGGAAAATGAAAAATACTGTTTGTAGTAGCATAACATCTATTTATTATGACTCGTTGTACTGTTGAAATGTGAAATGTGTGTGTGATGTGACATGATGGTAATGAGGATAAACATATTACACCAATTAGAAAATATTAAAGTGCATATGACCGGTTTAAACCCTCCTGTAATAATAGCATAGTTTGATTTTGTTAACATTTGTGAAAAGCATAAATCTTATTTTTGCATCAGTGAAGTGACGATCTAAGGATTTCTCATTGGTGTAATATGGTTGGCACGGCAACAGTTATCAATTGTTTACCTCTACGTATGTCACTCCTTGTGCCCGTCTCCAATGAGGAAGTGACAAATAAAACCACAGAAAAGATCAAACAAGGGAAAACTAGGCAAAGTGTTTGACAAAATCCTAAATTCACGAGATGAGTTCTTTGTAGGAATCTGTCAGCGTTACACCAGTGCATTTCTCCATTAGCGAGCCCTCAGCCTTCTGTGGATATGAAAGAATTGTAATAAATTAACAGCACAACTCACCACTCTGGGTTTTCATCTTTCGCTTCAACTACATCAGCAGGACCAAGCATGGTTTTCCAGAGTTGGACAGCGTCATCTTTAGCTAAGGCCAAGGCGAGAACTGGTCCGCTTGGAAAAATAGTGACACATATTAAATGATTGACAAATAATCTTCATTCCTTGACTATTTCATTTTCATTCTTCTGTGTCCACATTTGAAAGTGTCTAAAAGCATTGAGCATAAGGAAGGAAGAATGGCATGATCACATAATAAAGCTTAAAAAGAGACACTGCCGGTGAATAGGGAAAACAAAATAAATTGAGACGTTCTGCTGTAGATTATTGACATAAAAATGTGGAAAAATATGTAAGTTTTCAAAACAACTTGATGTCTGTACAGTATGTGCTACTAAAATGGGCATTTGGTTACAGCAGTGTTCAGTTTCTCATATAATTCTATGGTGAAACATTGAATCAGTGCAATAGTTAAACATCTTACTGTGAAGATTAGGCAATTAGAGAGAAGTTAGAAGAGCAAAAAGAGTTGCCTGCAGGTGCTCCCCTTAAGGCAACTCAAGTTAGTTAAGCAAGAGCGCATCCTACAAACCTTACCTTTAAATAACCACTCAGCTGCTTGCTAGGCCTGTCTGCTAACCACGCACAGAAAATGAACAGTTTTATCCAACAATAATGAGTTACCTGGTCATAGTTTTGAGCAGAGCAGGGAAGTGGCTTTCATCGACCTGCTGGGCATAAAACTGTGTGACCTGCTCCTCTGTCAGTGTCATCTCTCTTTGAAGAGTCACAGTGAAACCGGCCTCGAGGATTATATTCAGGATATCATCTGGAAACGTCAATGTTACTTTATTTATACAGTACATTCACAACGTAAGGCGACACGCTGCAAGAGAATAGGGAAAACAATGATTGATGACATCAATGTGAAACAAATTTAGAAAAAAATGAATTCCAAGTTTTATTTTATTTTATCTTTCATATAAAAATAGGCCATTTTACGTATAGAAATGCCCAACATTGTCTATATTATTGGCAATGGAATATAAATAATGGATAGAACCAGGTTTAAATGTATGGTCAATAAATTAGTTATTAGTGAATCAAACCGTAATCCTTATTTTTTTTAGGTTTAAACCCCAATAAATCAGGTCAGGTTAGGACTGGCAGCCTCGCTTCCGTCAGTCTACCCAAGGGCAGCTGTGGCTACAATAGTAGCTTACCATCACCAAGTATGGAGAGAAAGAATAATGACAACAGTGTAGCGCTTTGAGAAACTTGTGACACAGGCTTGTAAAGCGCATTACAAATGTAAGCCATTATTATTATTATTAACTAGATAATTTGCAGCCGCTCAGTTTAAATCTTCAGCGGCCCTTAACAAAGTCATTTTTGGGTCGTTTTGAGCTTGGTCTGTAAAGTTCCTTTCTGTTAATCTGGGCAATATTCAAACCTCGCCTGGAGACAGAGAGGGAAAGAGAGAGGGAGAGTGACAGCCGCCTCAAATGAGGATTTGCTCTGTCGGGTTCGGGTCCGGACGGGTTGACGTTTACCTCTGGTTTATATGTTAAGAGATTAAACTGGCCCAAAACCTGCAAAAATTGAAAAAAATAAGTTTTGCCTGCAGTGTCTCCCCTTGAACGGGCCAAAGTGCTTCACAAATAAAATAGCAACACAACAATAAAAGAAAATCATCAAGTAAAAAGGCGAATGTACACAGCTCAAATGTTCAAATCCAGTGAGAAAAGGTGCGTCTTTCATAAAGATTTAAAATGCTGGAACTGTTCAGAGTCGAAACAGAGAACACTGAACCCCCTCTGCTCTTTAAATGAGTCCTGGGATCATTTAGAAGTGGATTCTGTAAAGGACAGTGCAATAAAGCTAGGACTAGAGTAATTATGTCGGTGATGTTTTGTTTCAGTCAGCTGTGAATGAGGTTATTACAAAAAGATGTGGTTACAGAAATATTTAAATCCAACCTAAACTTTTTATTGTGGGGAATACAGTGTGGAGCAGAGATTGGAACAGCAGCGATACTAATGGTGGCATGTTCAGTGTTTTTAGCTGTCGTAGTAGATCTATGTGTACTGTGGTTGTACAAAAGGAGTTGCAATAACTGTTAAACTAATTTTGGCATTGAAATACAAAACCTCCTTCATTACTCTATCAATCTCTGTGATGAATAAAACCAAAGCGTTATAAACAAGGGAAGGTAACGTTAACGGCACCTGAAGGCTTTATGGGAAAAGTGCAATCATGACGGCGCTTTATGAGCTCAGGTAGAGAATGTGCAATATAAAATGCACTTAAAGGCCAGGCTCTGGAGGAGGGCATTACAGTTATGCAAAAGTCTTTTATTTAACTTGTGCAATACTTTCTCTTTGTGACCTGCAGCTCTCGGTTTGGTGAACTATGTTGATGTAAATTGTGAGGATGTGAGAAATGTCTACTCTGACTGCGCTAGAGGTCCAAAAAGAATTTCTCCTATAGAGTGACAATGAAGACTTATCTTATCAAAGGTAGACATCGCAAGGTAAAAAATAAAGTCAGTTTTCACTTCAGACTTTGGACCTGGTTCATCTCTTAACATGTACACTTCCACTTAGAAACAAAACAATTGTCTAATCTTCACAATAAAATTGTGCACCGAGTAATAATTTCCCTGGAGGTTTATCTAGAAAATAGTAACTTCAAAGGTCATTTTCACCACATGCATTTTTCTGTGTTTTGTTTGTATGTTGTACTTAAAAAGACTATTTGTGCAGACAAAATCAAAATAATATAGAGCTCTATTCATTTTTCAGATTTTGTTTTGGTCATATTTATACCCTATTTCTATTCGAAAGAAATAGGGTATAAATATTTTTTTTAGTCCTGGATTCATGGGCTTAGTCCTAGTTTAGACCTGGATTTATGGGGTTAGCCCCTTAAAACCCAGGACTAAACCAGGTCTAAACTAGGACTAACCCTTATAAAAACTGGACTAAACCAGGTCAAAACTAGGACTAACCCTTTAAAACCAGGACTAAACCAGGTCTAAACTAGGACTACTGCTTTGCACGTGTATACCAATAAACACAATTCTGACTCTTCTTAAACATAAATATTATTTCCCACCTCTATCCACTCCCACGGTTCTTCCATTACACCTCGTGGCCTGTCTTTGTGTTTTGCATGCACCTGGCACTCGCCCTTACCCCTGCTCTCCTGGGCGACGTCAGGCCGGATAATGGCCAGTGTCCTCTCCACAGGCTCTTCCTCCCCATCCTGCTCCGGGGCCGTGGCCGTCCTGAAGTGGGGGAAGAGGAAGGCGAGCTCCCTGCCGGCCCGGTCGCTGTCCTCGCTGCCGTGCGCCGCGTTGTACAGGGTCTGCGTGCCGTACTGTGCCCGTAAGCTGCGGGACGCCGGGGGTGAAAAGGGAGAGGAGAACAGATGGCGGCTCGGCTGGTGCTCGGCCGAGAGAGAGGCAGAATATTTTGGGTGTGTCTGGCGGAATGGGTCGCAATGTGCTGTTCGTTTTTGGACCGGAGTGGTGCATGCGGTTCCCATCAAGTGTAAAAAACATGGCCCTCTGCATGACTAAGGGCAAAACAGTTGTTCTCAGATTGGAGTGTGGTTTCTACAGTTGGTGTGTTGACCTTCATTATCGGGGTTGACAGGATTTCTTTGCTGAATAGTTTCCTGTTGTGTCCACTTTGATTTTGAATATCAGGAGTAGAGACCGATATGGGGTTTTCTACGGCTGATACCGATAAGTGCCACAGTTTTTTGTCCGATCTTGTATATACTGTAATATCTGTCTATGATGCAACTGTAAAATGTGTCAGTGTTGAACTGTGACAGCAGGGGGCACTTTGTCAGGGCCATGTATTCAGGACTTTCATGTTTATTGCACAAACAAAACTTTTTCTTGATGAATGATTTCTTATCAAAGCTTCACTGGTGAAGCCATTGTTCAACAATAGGGATGTACAATACCGCTGTCTTATTGTTTTATAATATTTTGTAATAATTATTATAATTTGTTGACCTATTGCATATTGCAGGTGCTGCACCAAGTTGTCTATTACATGCCTATACTTATAATCATGTAAGAACTTTGGAATTTAGCTTTTCATTTAAAATTAGAAGGTAATGTTGGGGAATATTAAAGCCATTATATCTGTTTTTTTTTTCCTGGTAGTGAAATTAAATTTGTTTTGTCCTTTTTAGCATATTGGAAGCACAGACATTTGTGGAAATAATACTGTGCATTTTGTCAATTTCATGAGTTTGCAGGCTGCTTTTCTTGCATTTCTGTAACTATGACCCAAAAAAGTGGCCGCGCTAGTTGTGACATTTGCTTATGAACTCATCTCTATGAAGAAATGTGTCAGGAAGGTTAGGAATGTGTTTGGACTGCAACTAACAATTGAATTAATTTGCTCCCTCTTTCATTGTTTGTAATAAAAATAAATCAGGTATAGTGTCTTTAAGGCTAGCCTGGTCTTATCATACCCTCGTACTCATTTCGTACAGAGGGTCTG
>OMNZ01107703.1:2332-16872 GCA_900303255.1 Lesueurigobius sanzi
AGTTACTCTGCCCCATCAGTGTACTGTATTCTGAATACTTGGAATACTTTCACCTTGATTTGCAATATATTTTTGTATAAATATGGAGAAAGATTAAAAATATGTAGCAACACTTTGTGTCTTCTTTCTCTCTTCTTTCTGTCCCTCTCTTTCTCTCTATCTCCCTCTCCCTCCCTCTCTTTCTGTCTCTCTTTATCTCTTTCTCTCGTCCTCCTTCCTCTCCTTTCTCTCTCTCTTCTTTTTCTCTTTCCTTCCTCTCTCTACGTCCTCCATCTCTGTTTCTCTTCTTTCTCTCTCTCTCCCTCCTCGCCCTCCTTTCTCTTTCCTTCCTCTCTCTCTCTCTTTTGTCTCTTCTTTTTCTCTCTCTCTCTCCTTCCTCTCTCTCTCTCTCTGTATTCCTTTTGGTATTTGAAAAGTAACTGTATTCAAAATACCCTCAAATGAGAGAGTATTTGTACCTGAATACAGTTACTCTAAATGAGTATTCTGAATACGTATTTTAAATACATGTATTTAGTTACTCCCCAACACTGTGTACAGGCAATTACCAGTTGTGAGCAAGTTAGGATCTGTACTTTACTTGAGTAGTATTTTTGTTGACAACTTATTACTTCTACTTCACTACATTTGACAAACAAATAATAGTTTCTACTCCACTACATTTGTAAACAATAAAAGCTGTTACTGTACATGTTACTTACGGAGTGGAGTGCAGACAAGTTGGTCGTGTCAGGGTTTTTCCCTCTGATTTAATAACATATCATGCCCACTTGAATTGAAAGTGGCGCAGTGCAGATGAATAATTCAATGCACTAACCACACAATGGTTTGTCCCTAAAGTGTTTACTAATTTTGTAAACGGCAAAAACTGATCTTCAGAAGTTGCTCGTATTCAGAATATTTGTCCTTATTTTGAGTAACTGACTTGCCAAGTCAAAAATCTGCCAATGAACAAATATTTTTTACTATTTTTAATTGAATTTAAAATAAGAAAACGCCTTCAATTAGGTGTTCCATTGGTAGACATTTTTACTTACCAATTCAAATCAAGGCCAATGATACTGTTTTTTTGCTGTGTCAATATATCTCTGTTGTTTTTCTATTCTTTGGTCATTTACTGTATATCTACACGAGTTAGGAAAAGACTAAAACACAAACACATCAAGTATTGTATATCCTTGTTTCATGTTTTTGAAGCTGAAATTTATGATTCACACTAGTTGTAATATTTCACCAGTAGTATCTTTTACTCATGAAATTAAGTACTTCAATACGTATTATGAGTTATACGTATATAAGAACCAATTACGTAAAAATGTCTAAAATCAAATCAAATAGAATATAGTTTTGAATTTTGAAGGCTAGGTCAGTGTTGTGCTATCAAGGAACAGAAATGCCAAGGCTCAGTGGAAACAAACCTACCACGTGCACTGCCGCGAGGTCCTTTGTGAGTTTGTCTCGGATGTGTTCCGCAGTTATAGCCATTTTTTAAAATAAAACACAGGGCAATTTCTATTGTTTCTTTGAAAATATTACAGGAGCTAATGTGTTGTTCAAGCAAGTGGCATGTGTAAGTGGACCCCGGAAGTGTTTGATAGTGCGCGATTTTCAACAAGCAACCCTTCAGAAGTAATGTTTTTTTTCTTTTCTTATTTGTAACAATGCCACGTTATAAGCAAAATGTTTTTTTTTACTTTTCTTTACTTGATGCAGAAGGAAATGGAGGGTAAATAGATGGTAAATAGTCGCTAATAAGGGTTCTTAACCAAATTGTAATGCAAGCAAAATTACCCAATCACATAACTGCACTGAGAATGAAGACCAATCACATGCAGAGAAAAGCAGTGGGGGCGGGCTTTGTCTTTTTGAATAGCAAATCATACGGATAGATGTCCAGAAAAAAAGTCGATTTTCTTATTGTATTATTTTATGTACACACTAAAACAGACCTAATAATAATAATATTTAAACAATATGCACGTAGCCTTTAGTGTGCACACAAGATAGCATGATTTTTTTGTTTCTGCAACTTAAATTAAAAAGTATTTTTCTTCAGGCATAGAATGAGACAACTATAACGGCTTTGTTTACATCCTGATCCTGTCTAGCTCATGCTAAGCTAATGTATTTATCTAAAATATCTCTCACTACAGTACAAAAAATGTTTTCTTTGCAGGCAGATTTGTTTTCAATAATCTAGAGGGAAAGGGTATTTTTTATTAACAAAGTATAGTTTCAAAGTGCATGATCGTAATTAACAATGGTAGTTGAAGTAGAGAGCTTCTATGGTGTGTACATGCTGTACTGCACAAACCCAAAATTCAAAGGACGAATCTACGTCGGCTTCACTGTGAACCCTGAGAGGAGAATTGGGCAGCACAATGCAGGGAGGCACCGAGGGGGAGCCAAGAGGACCAGTGGAAGAGGGCCATGGTAAGGAAAGTCTACTATGATCTTTTCATTCATTTATAATATGTAATAACATCTTCTATGTTTACAGGGAAATGGTTCTCATCATTCATGGCTTCCCCTCTGATATTGCTGCATTGAGAGTAAGTATTACTAATTTAATCTGAACTCAAACACACAATTCTTGTAAATGTTTAAAAAACATATTTTGGAGCATATTGGACATTCTTTAAAGGGGCATTATGCAACCTTTTAAGTGAAAAATAAAATCCTGATATTTGTGCATATTTCACCTTTAAGTGACCCAGTGGCTGTGTGGGCGCAGCATGGCACCTTTACTTTCCATCACAGCCACTTCAATGATGCTCCAGGATCATTGTTTTTAGGGGTTTCATAGAAACGGACCAGAAACCCTAAAAACATTTGATCCTGGAGCGTCATAGAGGCCACTGTGATGGAAAGTAAAGGCTCCACGCTGCAGCCACTGGGTCACTAAAAAGTCAAATATGCACAAATATCACAAATGTATTTTTCACTCAAAAAGTTGCATAATGCCCCTTTAAAAGAATACATGATAAATTATTTAAATCATACATATGGTATATGCATTTTAGATTATAATTTGGGTTTGAATTCTGTCTGCTTTGGGCTATACTTCAATAATAGACACAAAAATCTAAATATACGTATATTGTTTAACATGCCTCAATTGCTTACTAATACAAAAGTTTTTTTTTCATGGAGGGCCAAAATTAGCAGGCAAAATTAAAGGGCCAAGCACAATACTGTTTTACATGTAAAGTAGGACATGTTGTTTTGGTGTTTTTATGTACTAATGACACAAATGAATCAAAGTAAATAGTCCTTACAAATCTAGGCTGAATCAAACTGACAGAATATGGCCCCATTTTGGGTGCCCCTGCTCTAATGTGATTTTACTTTGTTACTTTTTACAAAGTATTGAAGTCTATACACAAATTATACAGTTTGAGTGGGCCTGGCAGCATCCCCACTCCTCCAAGCGGTTGACCCATGTTACTCGGCGCTCACGGAAAGAGTCAAGTCTGGAGTTTCACTGGCGAGTTGTGTCCAACATGCTGCGGGTGTCACCATGGAACCGCCTGCCCCTGACTGCCCGCTGGCTCAAACAGGAGTACAGGATGGACTTTGAGCCTAGCCTGCAGCCTCCTCTGCACATCCCCATTGCATTTGGCTGTGTGCGAGCAAAGAAGACACCTGCACTGCCTTCTGGAGAGGAGAAAGTGGAACTGTCCTGGTGCTGTCTCTGTGGACGAACTGTTAAGGTAAACATCTTAGTAGCTACACTAATGGTAATAAAGATAAGATAAGCCTATTATTACACAGTACATAAGTGGTTGGTTACGCCTTAAGGGAATGCACCTACATAATTTTCATTCTAAACAGAACTCTCAACGTTCCAGGCTGTGTCACAGATTTCATAGACTCATTTGGCTCCTGTTTCCATGGTGTTGCTTTGCTGTGTGACATAATCTGCATAACCTCTATACTGTCATTCGTTAGGCATCAGACAAGCTGAGTTGTTTTCACCCATCGTGTAGAATGAACTGTCACATGAGCTGCCTGGCCAAACACTTTCTGAAGTCAGAACCCACTCAACTGCTGCCCCTGGAGGGGCAGTGTCCTGAGTGCCTCAGCACCGTGCTGTGGGGGAGCCTCATCCGCCACAAACATGGCTGCTTTGGAGACCTGGAGGAAATTGCTGCTCCTTCACAGGTACTGCCTCCATGTAGACACCTGTTATGTCATCAAATAGGCTAGATAATAGCTCAGAAACACAGTATTGTGTGTTGCAATTAGAATGATGGAATGGTGTAGGATGCTAACTTATTTCTGTTGTTTTACCTTTGTCCTTTCACAGAGCCACTGGGCAGACGAGCTGCAAATATAATGAAGAGCATCATGAACTGACTACTTCTGACTATTAATGAATCATGAAATGTAAATATAAAACTTTTTAACTTTATATTTTTACATAAATAAATGCAATGTGTGCATCAATAATTATCTGTTGTATTTTTCAAATGTGATTTTAATGAGAAAAAAAAATCCTTTACAAAAATACAAGACAAAGCCATTTACAAAACCATAAATGTGACATGTAATACATCATTTATCTTCATAGACCAGAAACCATAAGCTTTGATTTTCCCTTTTTTCGCTGAAAACAAAGGATTTGCAAACATGCATAGTACAAGATTCAGAACAAACAACTTATGAGGGTGATTCCTTTCATTGTGCTGGTGGAGCTTGTACAGTGATCACTGGCTGAATGCACAACAAAATATCTAAAGTTATTGAGTGGTTGCATTAATTGTTTAAAACATTATAACTGCAGGCACATACCAATTTTTGAGCAGGAACGCAGCAGGTGACCACCTTAGCGGCAAAGGCCACCAGAGTGACAGAAATGGCAAGTAGAGCCACATGAACGATCACTAACTCAGCACACAGATGCGTATTGGCAACCTATGGACAGAGATGTGACAACCAACAGTGAAATAAGAAGAGACCATCTTATGTTAATTATACCTAAAATAAAAATATTGTATTGCAATATTAGGTGATGCAATATCCATATCGCAAGAAGCCACAATATATATCGCAAAATCACTAAAGTCTTCCATCTGGCAACCTCAGCCTAAAACAAAAATGCATGTAAATTATAAATGTGCAAAAGTTCAGTTATACTTTAATTAAGTTCCATTTTAGCCTTGTTTTGCTCCTGATTTTGCTGTTTTGACACAATTTGCTGAAAAATGAATGACCTTGTGTTTAAATGGAATGGACCATACTGCGTTGAAACTAGGGCTGTGTACCTTTGTCAACTTTTAATATGATACATACCTTGATACACAGGTCACGATACAATACGTACCTCAATACAGAGCCTTCTCAATGCAATGTGACACTGTTCGATATGATTCAATAACAAAACATCGTGACCATATCCACTTACTCAAAAAGCTGAACTCAGTGTATTATCTTTAATTTATTGAAGAATAAACAACATAAAGTACATTTTGGTTAAATGCTTGCAACATAAAGTGTTCAGAATAATTTCTCGGACACAGTGTAACTGATCTCAAGGTTCACAATACAAAATCTTTTACATTTCTCCATGATTTTTTTCCCCAGTCTTGCTGCCGTCTTACACCTGGGGGGAACAACGATACTAAGGGCCACGATGTAGATATTGTATATTTTTTAATGATATCAATACGTATCTAGGTATCGATATTTTGAGCACACCCCTAGTTGAAACGGTTTAGTAAAATATTGCAATAATATCTTTATTGTACTAATGCACACCTGCATCACATATCGCAAGTTTTTTCAATATTGTGCAGCCCTACCTAGCACACACTTCTTTTCTAAAGGATTGTTGGCCTGTAGGCTTTATTTGACAGCTCAGGATGACAGGGGGTGGAGAGCTACACTATGACTATGACTACTAGTACAGAGGTTTTCAAACTTTTCAGACTGCAGCGCCCAAAATAACCATACAAACAACCAAGTACCCCGCCTGCTGCTATTTGTTTATTTGGAAATGTGTCCTCAATTCATAGATATTATGCTCTTTTCACAATTAAAAATCATATCAAACACAGTGCCAGAAAGATTTTTGAATGTCTTGAAATTATCTTAGGACCCCCAGCTCAGAGCTTTGCGACCCCCCTAGTAGCCTAGCCAGCCAAGTCACTCTTACTTTCTGTTCACAATTAGGACAAAAAGTGTATAGTCTGGCTGGCCTAGTGTTGTGCGTAGGCCTGAACAACTAATCCATTAATCGTCAACTAATTGATTATTGAAATAGTTGTTAACTATTTTAGTAATCGATTAATCGTTTCTGGGATATTCGGACTCAGAGTAAGAATTACATCAAAATTTTGTATTTTTTGTGGAAAAACTCTCTCTCTAAAGACATTGGTTGTAGAAGGTTGTAGTTTAGCTCTGATTGTTCCAAATATGAGATAAATCTTGGACCATAATCTAATCAGAGCAGAAAGAGGACTCTCTCACTTTCACAATTCCAGACTGAATTTGAGAGGTTCTTAGCTTTCAAATGAGGAATGACGTGTGAAACTTGTACAAAGAGCATCCTACAGACATTACCTTTTAAGTTTACTCTGTCAAGACGTCCTCAAATGGCGTCACTTTAGCTTCATGAGGCAAAAGGTTTCTTTAATTGACACTATCCGTGCACCTTTTGTCACCATCAGATGAATCAATTAATCGTAAAAATAATCTGCTGATTAATCGATTACCTAAATAATCATTAGTGACAGCCCTAGATGTGCGATATGTGCAGCAACTTTAACCATTAGACAATCAGCTGTACTAGCACAAACATTTTTAACTTAGTATTCAGCGCAGTGGCAACAGAAGGGAAAATAATACGTCAGCTACTGTAAATAAATACTGTATTTTTTTCAGTTAAGTTGTAGTTTAGTTTATTTGATTTATTTGACAGGGACAATGTACAGGAGCATTATTAAAGTATGAAAAGATGCTTTGTACCAGACTTTAGCTCTTGGAGCTAATTTCCATCTGCAGTCCCTGAGACACAACAACTTACAAAACATTGAGCATAAAACAATGCAGTTCATATTATTTACACAGCACTATATACATCTCATTAAAAGGTACAGTTGTTACAGTGGTAGCTATTATTAATATGTGGAAAAAAAAAATGCAAACCTGAAAGTTGTTGCAGTGCTGTGTTTCCATCTTTTGGACTTTTGGACGATCATCATAATGTACATTATAACAGTAATCATAAATGTGCCACAAATAAAATCTGCCCATTTGCTGGCTGATGATCAGGTTGTAGAGGGAGGCTACACTGGCGACCACCTCCATTCCAAGACAAGCCACGACCTACACACACACACACACACACACACACACACACAAAAGCACCTGGTGTTTATACTGTGAAACACACCAAAGAAGACTTTTTACTTTTGGAAGTTGTATATATTTCAGATTATTATATACTAATTTCATAAATGTTAAGAGCTGGAAATGACTGATGAAAAATGGTCAAACCACGGGCTGATGTAGTTTTCTGGCTGCGATGGCCAAACCTCCTGCAATGAAAATCTGCAAAGTGAGCATCCATTACATTGTAGTATATAATCATTGCAAAAGATATCAGTTACTTTTGCAAATAGAAGCGTGTACTACAGCTTACCACCAGGGATGCAATAAAGGAAAGTATGTCCGGACGATATCTCATCAGATCAGCGGCGCCAAACGAGCCTATACAGCTTATATGGAAGATACTTAAGCACATTTGGGTGATCTGGACAATGGCAGAAGTAACAGTTCATAAAAATCAAATGGGGAAGGTGAGATGTACAACAGAATATAGCCCACCCCCAGGGCTTTGGGCTCTCCCTCCAGGAATTTGAACTTCCTCTGCTCATTCCTCTGGAAGGACACAGACACCAGAGGACTGGGTGAAGATTCTTGACCCGCCTCCACAAGTGCAGCCTCTAAAAAATTAACATATTCTATTACTGTTTGCTTTGAAAAATATAAGCTGGACCACAAGATCCTTAGTGTAGCTGCTAGTACAGTACAAATTGGATCAGGACACAATCAATAGAGTTGTGTGGACTGGAGAACTATGTTTGCATAGTTTTAACAAGTACAATTCAGGCAGTTATGGATCGGTTCTTTCTATTATTTGCCCCGAAAATGAGTGCTTGATTCAGTTTTATTCACATTTTATATCATAGTGAGCTTTAACCATCTATTCATCTTAATCCCTCTTTATCCGGGGTCTGCTTGGCCTTAGTAGGGGAGACCAGTGATAGTTGTCACATTTTTTATTATTCCAAATTCCTCAAAAGCTGTATTTCTGAATTGATTTTTATCTCCGAACAAAGCAATTGACTTATTCAAATGGGTGATGTCTTTGTTGTTCAATTTTCAATAGAATCCGCAAAATCATTTTCTGAATCAGGACAGTTGAAATTACAAGAGGAACACAGGAAGTCAATCAGTCAATCGACATTTATTTGTATAGCACATTTAAAAACAACCACGGATGACCAAAGTGCTTCACAAGCTACATACGATATATATATATAGTATACACAAACCCAATACAAAGCAAGAGAGCACTAAAAGCTCAGACAGTGGCCATGGCATGTGCTCAATCAGTGATGAAAAGCCAAAGAATAGAAATATGTCTTGAGCAAGTTTTTAAATTGGTCAAGCGACTGTGACCATAATCTAATCAGAGCAGAAAGAGGACTCTCTTGCTCGCTCACTTAAACAATCCCAGACTGAATTTTAGAGGTTCTTATCTTTCAAATGAGGAATGACATGTGAAACTTGTATAAAGAGCATCTACAGACATTACCTTTAAGTAAGACGTCCTCAAACTGTGTCACTTTAGCTTCATGAGGCAAAAAGTTGTTTTTTTTTTATTACACTTCCCATGCACCTTTTGCTGCCAAACGATTAATCATAAAAATAATCGCCTGATTAACTAAATAATCGTTAGTGACCACCCTACAAGTGATCATTAACCATGTTTTTAACAGCGACCCCTGCGAGATATGATGAGTGTGAAACTCCAGTCTCCTACCCCTGCTGAGGGCCGAGCAGCCAGGTACTACAAAAGTACCAGTTAATAGTAAGGGGCTGATGGAAACATTTAAAAAATAATTATTTAAGTATTTTAGTCTATGTAGTCTCCAAACTGTATTGGCCAAAGGAGTGCGCTTGAACCAATCTGCAGCAAATTTCCTGAAAAAAACAAAAAACGTCCTTCTCCCGGATGGTTGAAACCGATCTTTCCAGATTCACATTGATGTGCTAATAAAATGTGCACAGTAATATCATTATTACTGTGTTACTTTGGCTTTTGTAAAGTTACGCAACCAGCCGCCCAACGGAGGGAACTCATTTCCACCGCTTAGATCCGCGATTTGGTCCATAATAAGTTACAGTAGGAACGAGAGCTTTGCCTTTGACTCGGTTCTTTCTTCATCGTTATAGAATAGTTTATTTAATTTGTAATCCGTTGCCTAACACAAATCAAGATCAAGTTAACATTGACCACTACACTGTGTCGCAATCATCAGACAGTGGCCGTCACGTGTAGCCACTGCACCCCCAATACAAGGCCCTCCACAAGCCCCTTTATAACTGTATGCTTTACCTGCCATGTTGCCCGTGTGCTCTGTGCGTCACTGGACCTATGCCTTTGATGCCAGTTGTGTTGTCCAACAGTTGTCCCACTTTCTTCTTCACTTTAACCTCCGTGTGCGAGGGCCTCCCTGCGCGTGTCTCTGTACTCTCACTTCCTCTCCCGGTGTAAACAGGCCAAATTAGCCCCTGCCCAGATTAAACCCGGGTAGGCTATAGTTTGGCCTAGACCAGAGTATATCCCAGGGGATAAACTGTCCTAGGCCAAACTATACAGGGGTATAAAATAGCCTAGGCCAGAATATACCTGTCTAACTTTTCACACATAAATTGCCAAGTCTTTCATGTTAAAATGGTCAGAATCATCCAGATGTTATGGTTTTGTTCTCAAATATTGGTTATTATTGTCTACAAATCAAACAAAATTTAATAAAGGGGGATACAAAAATCAAAAAAACTTTTGCAAAGATTTTGTGAGGGGAAAAAATGTTTTGATTTGATATTTCGTGTATTGTATGTGCATTGGTAATACATTTGTATATGTGACCATTTTTCCCACAATGCATCACAAATCTATGGACTTCATGTGCTTTAAATGACCATAATAACTATTACTCGTGCTTCACAGCTGGTCCTGGGTTCGATTCCAGGCCAAGACGGGGCCTTTCTGTGTGGAGTTTGCATGTTCTCCCCGTGTCTGCGTAGGTTTCCTCCGGTTTCCGCTACCACTAAAAACATGTACAATAGATCAGGATGAATGAGTGTTTGTGTGTATGAATGTGGGACAACGGATGGAAATTAGCCCAAGGCTACAATCCGGAGTGGTGTGTTTACATGCATGTGTCTCGTGTGCTCGCACTGTCCCAACCAAATAAACAAGAAAATAAACAAACCATTGGGCATAGCAGTTCCTCCTCAGTTTGACAATGCTTTAACATTTTTTTGGCCCTTTTTTCTGACAGCAGTCCAGTGCTAGTGATCTCCCCTCATGGATGTATTATAAACTGCCCCCAAGGTCATGCAGTAGCTCATTGTAAAATATAAAAATATAAACTTAAAAAATAATAAAATAAACTTTATTAGAACAGCGTACATTTTTGTAAATGTAAGACTCACATCTACTTCCCAGCCACTGTCAAGTAATTCAAATAATTCTTGAATATCACTCAACATTGCTGAAATAATTGGGGGTATGATCTGGCCTGGAGGGGTATGAAATAGCCTGGGCCATAATATACCCCAGGGTATAAACTGGCCTAGGCCACAATATACAAGGGGTGTAAATTGGCCTATGCCCCTTTAACTCCAGATCAGGTACACTCTGGCCTGTTACACCGGAGTCCGCAGCTTAAGGTGCTATCTCACCGGTGGAGACTTCCGGACACGGAGAGAGATGTCTCCGAGACCTCTCTGAGACCTGATGGAGACTTGGAAAAAGTCTCGAACTAGTCGAACTTCTCCTAGGAGAAGTCTCCTGGCCAGCAGACTCAAGTCTCCGTCAGGTTGCAAACTAGTCTCCAGGCCGGTGAGATAGGCTACAGTTTTTCTGAGTAAAGGACCCATCGATTAATCACATCTTGCTCTGGTAACCGCAGCAGCAGCAGCCTCTAATCACATACAGTATCTACATGCAGTGCTGAGATCACACTGAGATCGAGAAGAGGAGCAACGCATAACTTTATTACAAAAAATAATCTTCAAACATAAAATACATGCAGAAAGCCACCAACATTTACCATGAACCCGGAAAAAAGAAACAATATTTTGTTTTGAAAACAATACAGTAGTGATGGGCAGATGATCTCTCAGGATGTGACACTTCTCCCAGATTGTGGTGGTGCAGTGCCTTGGCTGGTGTAGCTCATCATTATAATACATGATATATGAAATATGAAATATAATCCTTTCATTAGACATGATTATAAGCGAATTGCAAACAAACACAACATATATATATATATCACATAGGTGTTATGAGGGTATAGAATACAGACTGTCACCCTTCAATTATTACATCATTGCAAAAATACTGCTCTTTTTGTAGCTGTCCTTTTCATTGCGTTGCAGGTGGAGCTTGTATAGTGATCACCGGCTGAAAGCACAGCAAAATACCTCCATATGTTATTGAGAGGTAAAATATTCTGTTTTAAACACAACTGCATGTACATACCACTTTTGGAGCTGGAGTGCAGCAGTTGATCACCTTACAGGCATAGACCACCAGAGTGACAGAAATGGCAAATAAAGCCACGTGGATGACCGTTAATTCAGTGAAAAGATGTACATGGCCTCTCTAAAAAGGACAGAGGATTTGTGACAACAGTCGTCAATAAAGGGACAAGCTCTTGTTAATTACATTTTTAGACAATATTGTGCAATGGAAAGAGAATGGAAAACAATGGTGCAGGAAAAAATAGGAATAGAACTTGCTGTTATTTTATCAAATGGGTCAGCTGTGGGTCATGTAAAGCACAGACAGAAAGCTAAGGTGTGAGAGATATTGGGGGAGACTGTCCCAGTTGGCTCAGAATTGTTGGGGACATGTAAGTCCTGCACAAACGTACGCCTATGACTGGACAATGCCAACTAGAGTCGGACAGGGTCACAGTCTGCTCCAAATCATCACAACAGTTAAAAAAAAGGTTCAGTAACTGCTTATTTATATATGAAGCACTGGTCAGTGGAAACAAGTTGCTTCTAGAGTTTTATTAGAATAAATCAAATAATACAAATGCATACCTCTGTGCTGCGACAGACCTCCTTCTCGTCATCATTCCAAAAACAGAAAATACGCAAGTCCATCATTTTAATGAAGGTGAAAATCAGGTTGAAGAAGCAGGCTGCAGCGGCTCCAACTTCCATTCCCAGACAAGCCCTGACCTATAAAAATATTGTTTATTCATATTAAAAGACAGGCCTAAGTTTTATTTGTATAGGCATGGTTCTTAAGCAGTGATCTATACTTGGTAGTGTAAATATTGGACGTTTCGCCTCACATGCAAACAGGCTACATCAGCAACTAATTATCTTTTTATTGGCAACAGGCGGGTTGCCAATAAAAAGATAATTAGTGGAAGCTTTGTTAGTGTTGCTGATGAAACTTCTTGAATGGGAGGAGACAAGTCCACTACTTAAACTACCAAATACAGATGAACTCCTGTATGACTGAGAGCTTGCGCAAACATTTATCTGTATATGTAGACATTTCAATGTGTATATTCATGTTACACCTATTATGAAAATGTGTCTGTGTTTATTTCACACAATTGCTAAATTTTACATCAGAGGTGTTAGAGCAGAAAACAAGTATGTTTCAGTCGTTCATAGTGTCTTCTTAATTTAAACTGTTCTTAACCTTCTTGGTTTGTTTTACCTGCTTGACTAGTTTCGGCTGCTTCCTGTAGCAGGAATGGTGATGGTGAAGAGATGTGTCGGAGGCCCATCCATCCATTTTCTGCCGCTTCATCCGGGGCCGGGTCGCAGAGGCAACAGTCCGAGCAGAGATGCCTAGACTTCCACGCACACTTCCTTCAGCTCTTCCTGGGGGATCCCAAGGCGTTCCCAGGCCAGCCTAAAGACATCGTCTTTCCAGTGTGTCCTAGGTCTTCCCCGGGGCCTCCTCCCAGTGGGACGTGCCTGGAACACTCTCGAGGAAGGCGACCAGGAGGCATCCGAATCAGTTGCCTGAGCCACCTGGCCTATATTAAAAGGTATGTGCGAGGTCGGAGGCTGCTTACATGGATTTTCGCCTTCTCCAGAACCGCGTCCCATGTGTGAGAAAGGGTGTACGCTCCATTGTCCCAGTTCATTGATGTTGGTGCATGTTTCCTGATCTCGATGGCTTCTCTGATCCAGCGGTTGTACTTGTTACTTGGACATGTCACTTCACCATTACGTGACACTTCTGATAAAGGCAAGGAAGTTAGCTGAAACTAGTCAAGCAGGTAAACAAACCTCCTGCCTTACTAAAAGAACGTTTGGACTACTTATAGATGTTCAGTTTCATCTTGTCTCTTTGACCTGAAATGCTGGTATATACCCTACTTTGGTGTAAATTGGAGTCCGAGCTGAGTAGGCCAGTGGCGTGTGGTGCATTTCCTCCCTAGGCCTCTGTGGCGCAGCACACAGCAATGTAAACTTCATTACAAAGTCATTAAAACTACTTGAAACATGAAACGCGCCCTTCTTGACATTTGTTATAACCAAATAAGAACATTTGCTATTAAAAATCTAAATTTCAACTCAAAATGTAATAATAATAATAAAAAAAAAGATGTACCAACCGGGGCTTGAACCGGTGCGGAAAATCTACACGCTACTGACTGAGCTATAATCACACTGTGATGCCAGGTCTCATTTTGTGATAAGGCACTACTTCCTGATTGATATTCTCAAAAAGCGAATCTAGTTTTGACTTTTTTTTATTCCTTTACCTTTAAACCAAGCTCTAGAGCTGCACAGGGGAATATTAAACTGCTTTAAACGTATATTATAGTCCATTATCTTGTCGGACTCAAACTAATTTATAATCGATGTCACGCAAATTATATGACTTTTCTTGCAAAGGTCTTCTATAAAATGTGTTGGCGATTACATCCTGAAGCAAATTAAAGTATTCTTCACCTTACGACAGTTCTACATTAAAAAATAACCATAACTTAGACCAGAGCTGGGAGATTTGACTCTTGTTAGCGCTCATCAGTTTGACAGAGGTTACAGCCAGTCAAAGACTGTGACGTCGGCAACAGCCCTCTAGAGGGCCCTCTTGTCGCTATACCTCTCGTGTCAGCTTGGCTGGAGGGCACGCCTACAGGATCCCTCGCTGTGATATACGGAGAAAAGCCTTCAGAGTCGACTCCGAGGGCGCAGGAAGAAGTCTCCGCCCTCGTCAACACGGAGCGAAAAAATCGCTTTGGACGACAATA
>OMNZ01107704.1:0-16876 GCA_900303255.1 Lesueurigobius sanzi
ACTTTAAAAACTGTACAGTTGGCCAAAGTGCCGTACACACATGTAAATATACAGTAAAACAACTTCAACAACAACATGAGGCAAATACATCATTACACATTAAACGCCCGAGAAAAGAAGTGCGTTTTTAGTAAGGATTTAAAGACAGGTAAAGACTGGGCCTGTCTAATCTCTAATGGCAGCTGGTTCCACAGCCGTGGGCCACAGAGAAAGCTCGATCTCCACGAAGTTTGCGTTTAGTTTTTGGGACAGCCAGCTGTAGCTGATCTGCTGACCTGAGAGCACGAGAGGGAGCATAAGGGCAGATCAGATCAGACAGATAAGAGGGGGCCAGGCCATGCAGGCATTTAAAAGTAAATAAAAGAGCTTTAAAATCCACTCTTAAATGAACTGGAAGCCAATGGAGCGAAGCTAAAACCGGTGAGATGTGTTCATGTTTCCGTGTCCCAGTTAAAAACCGAGCTGCAGCGTTTTGAACGAGCTGCAGTCGGGAAAGTGCGCTCTGGCTCACACCGGCATAAAGGCTGTTACAGTAATCCAGTTTAGTGGTGATAAAAGCGTGTATCACAGTCTCAAAATGCGCTCTCGACAACATAGGCTTCACTTTGGCTAGTTTCCGCAACTGGAAAAAACTAGATTTGACAACAGCACTAATTTGCTCTCTATAGTATAGTGCTTTTCCACCTACATTAGGCACTCTAAGAGCTTTACAGTAAAGAACCACTTACACTGTCATTCATACTATACACCAGTGTACTCCGACACTGGAGGCAATGTGGTTGTCTTGCCCAAGGACACAACGACACAACAGTGTGCACTTGCGGGTCTACCACCTGCGCCACTGTCGCCCACATCTACTCTGAGATACTTCATCAATGAGGCGTTGTCATGTCCTGCCGCCAGAATAAGGATATGGACAATAGCCATCTGCCGTTTCTGCTGATCTATGGTTATTAGGCGATTCATAAGAACGTGCTATAGAAAGTTTGACATGCTAATGACTGTTGAGATGACTCTGTAACATCTCATTATGCTGTATACATGTATACAAATATTGAAGCAGCGCATTAAACAGGATCATTCTGACAATTTTATGTCAGTAGCCAACTGCTTCAATGAGCAAGTCCATCAGTTGGCACCACATAACTATCGGGTTTCTTAAACAGGATTTGTTTTACACATAAAAACAAAACTTTTCTCATAGAAACAGAAATTTTATTTATTCAAATTAATGCAATGTGTTGCCATATAAATGTCACCAAATGTCTTTAAAATTAACCTGGAACCAATGAACATTGAAGAATTACAATAAGCCTTTATTTATGTTTTATTGCAACTGTTTTCATGTTTGTTTATAGGCCAGTCGTTGGGAGTGGAAACGTCTCAAAGCCAAAGCTCCAAAGAATGGTGGCCCGCCTCCATGCCCCCGCCTCGGACACAGTTTCTCTCTGATTGGTTCTCGCTGTTACCTGTTTGGAGGACTTGCAAATGACAGTGAGGATCCCAAAAACAATATACCCAGGTCAGTGCTGCAATACTGTCAATGGAACAAACTGCTTTTTTTATTTCACAAGATTCAAATCAATTCATTTAGATGTGGACAGAAAAATGGGGCTGAACAATTTATTGCAATTTTATTGGTATATTACACAACGCAAATTGCTGAGGCGTGTGATTTTGGCACATGTCAGCTGATAGCGTGTGTCGGTCCATTGATGTGAATGATGCAGCAAGCGACATGTGCTTTTGTTTTTTGTTTTTCTCAGTGTTTAAAGTGCGTGGTAGAAAATGACAGCATTTATAATGATCCCACCACGAAGATCAAAGCTTATTCCTCAGACATCAGTTAGCAGCCACAGTTCCGCTGTACGATTTTGGCCATTTGTGACGAGCGGTCACTCATTGAGGGCAAATCTTAAATCATAGCTAAAAAAAAAACGCAGGTTGGAACATTGTACATTGAGACAAGGACAAAGATTAAAAATGGAAACGTACGACCAAAGACGATCTGCGAATCACATCAGGCAGAGTCTGATATTTTAAACATGGCCTGCAGAGTGAGACATCCTCTTGCTGCAGTGAGGATCTCCATCAAGTGCCTCTTAAAAACAATACAACATCAGCACCAGCTGATTCCCAAGAAACCGCCCAGGAAAGAACAGGACGCATGTTCCCAGGACCTTTCTGTGGAAGTCAAGTCCATTAGCCAGCCGCCTTTAAGCCTTCACACAAGATATCTGAAATTTAGCGACACTTCTGCTCTTCTTCTCAGCGGACACTAACCGTCTGCGTCTCCTCACACGCATCAGCCACACTCCCCTGTCCTTCCTTCCTGCACTGCGAGTACAGGGACATCGTTTTCTACACAGCAGCTAAATTGAATAATCTCTGGCATTTATTAAGGAGGTAAAATGAAGCCGGCGCAGATGGAAACAGATATAAGACAAACCCGAGTTAAACTTATCACACGTGTTAATGGTAATGGCATATTGTGATTCGTAACGATTTGATTTTCTTGTACACTGACAAGCAGAAAATAAAATGTATTAGGCCAACTTTAATGAGGTATGAAGAATGAATTATGAATCATAAGTCTAATCAAATTAATTTTATAATCTTTTTTTTCTTTTTTTCTTTGTTTGCCAAACTGTAGCTCAAACACTTTATTGCAGGCCTCTGCAAATGGCGGGCCAGATCTGGCCCCCCAAACAATCTGGTCTGGCCCACTGGCAATGTCCCACAATAAGAAATAATGCCACTTACGATGCACCGTGGTGGCTACTGCGACGTCTACCGTGGCGGAGGCTACATAATAATTACAGAGAAATTATTAATAATTAAACTCCTTCCATTTGATTTGCAGTATGTGCGTGCAGGGGCGTGCTGGGTAGGGTTGTCAAAAAAACGATACCCCGATACTAAATCGATACTGGTATTGAGAAGAGGTATTCAATCTATGCATGCAATGCTCTATGCACGCAATGCTGTATGCACGCAATTGACTCACAAGCAACGTGTTAAAAATGCCACTCTGATGTAAACTAAAGACTTGACACCTTAAAATGGCTAACACCAAATAAGAATTTAAAAAGCTCAAACTTTTTTACGAGCCTGCTTAAAAAATAATTTGACTGTCTTCAGTATAAATATTACTTAGTTGTTTCATTTTTGTGCCATCGTTTTTTAATGCTAGCCTTTAGCTCGGAGTCAAGTCTTTACATCAGTGTGATGCTTTTAACTAAGTAATCGAGAGTTTTTCCTTTATTTGGAAGAGACACTTCTAATCCCCCATAGGGAAATAACGGGAGAGGAAGAGCAGCCACCCCCGGAGAAGCCAGTCGGAAGTCACATGTCACTCGTGTGCATAGAGCCTGTTCCTGTGGTATCGATACTTGTGCCATGTCACCATGCGCCCTCCAAAGCCGGTGCCGCTGTGTTTTGCAGCGAGAAAAAAGCTGCAGCTTTACTCTCTGACAGCCCGACCAGACGAGCAAAACCTTTCAGTACAACTACGATGGAAACAGACAGTCCTGGATGCGCTTCACAGCCCGTTTTAGTTGACGATGCTAAAGGCAAAAGTGCTGTCTGGAAATATTTCAGATACGTGGCCAATGCTACAAACCGGTAGCCACCAAATTGAGCAGCACAATGAATTTGGCAAAAGCTCCTCAACGAAGCAGCAGTGAAACATTCAGACCATAATACTCACGGTTACGTAGGCAAACTACTATAACTTTGGATTTGATAAGATTAAGCGCATTTTAGCAGATAAGGAACACAAAGCTTCATTGAGGTGGACAAATGAAATGAAACACTGAGGACTCTACAACTGCAATGAATAAACTCCCAAACTTTGAAAAGTAAAATATCAAATTGAATATGGCACAGTGGGAAGAGAAAAACTACAACAATAGTAAAATACAATGTTCAGATTTAGCCTCTAAATGTTTTATGCCAATAACAAATGACAATTTAATTGTCAATATTTATGACTGTATTGACACCAAATTTACACCAGTTATTGATTATTACAATTTTTAATGTAGTAACAGTAAAACCTAATTACAGTAATAAAAACGAGTTAGTTTTGCACAAAGCAAGCTTATCCGTCCATAAGAGTAGATTGTGATCTGCGATAGTGATGAGTAGAGGTGACTAATCGCAATTAAATATTTTAATTGATTGACAGCACTAATATTACACATTTGAAATACAGAATTATTTATAATCTTTTTGCACTGTTAAAAAAGTAGTGTTCTACCTCAAAGAATTGTCAATAAAAAGGTGATCTTGGTTTTTCACCATAGTATCGAAATCATGTTTTTTTTCCAGTATTGAAATTCCAGTTTGAAATTTTTGTATCATGACAACACTAGTGCTGGGACATTATTTCGGCCTGGGAGTTTTATCACTTTGACCGGCCCACAGACTATCAGAGCTTTAGCTCAAGGACTAGTGCGCTATGGGGTAATGTTAAGAACATGGGCCACACACATGATCTGGGCCTGATGCATCGTCACATCGTTACAGTTACATGTTTTGTCAGCTCCTGCCTTTTCTTTTTTTATATTCACCTGCAATTGTAACTCTGATACAATATTTTATTCTCCATTTCATACATATCACATCCTGCCCAATTCAACCTAGGGTTTGACGATGTGCCCTTAATTGGCAGTTGCAGATGTTTACAGTGAATCCATCGTGATGGACGATGATATCGTCCAATAATGTAAATTTATTATTTACGTGATTTTAAGCGCTGCAGAACTAAGTTTCTTGGCGAGTTTCGCACGGAGGTTAATGAGTGACGCATTGGATGGATTTACATCAAAGAAAATTCTGAAAACAGCCCCAGGCTCCTCCTGCAGCCCAGTTACAGCCTATGGGCCTATAATGGCACAACTGAGAGAGTGCATTATCAAATAATATCAGGAATCGAGAAACGTCCTGACTCCAGATTATCCAGCATGCCCCTGGGTGTGAGCTTAGCATCAACGCTTCGAAGTAGCCAAAAATGCAACAATATAAAACTGGAAAGACCTTTATGCCAAAGGGCTGAAATAACATCTGTCTGTGAGAGTTATAATAATGTACACTGCAGTTCAGTATATTTTAGGGTTTTAAATGTTAGAATGTAGTTTAAAAATATTCTATGGTAAATGCTATTTGAGCAATTAAGGTAATATATTTTCATATAGACATCCAAAAATATTAATATGTTTTTAAAAGGACCGGGCCAATGACCATCTTCTTCACGGAAAGATTGGCCTAAATGATAGTTCTAGCTATAACAGTACATAGCTCATAATCATCTGCAGGACACGCGTAAATAAGTCAAAGGTATTATACAAGAGGAGCATTTGTGCAGTGCAGGGGATCGCCTGTAGACTGCAGGATTTTTTTCCATCTTAAAAGATTTTTAGATGTCACATTGTTAGACATGGGGTTTGTCAGGCTGCAGACAGCGTGTGTTTAACCAGCCAGTGTAGCGGCTAGTGGAATACAAGGCACAGCGAGAGGAAGGCTCTCTGCAGCCTGTGTGCAAAATATCATACGCTGCCTGGTGTCTGGCGCTGCTTGTATTTAGTCGTATGACGGTTCTATTTAAAATCTTTGTCCCTGTCTCACTACAATCTTCGATCTGCGTATTTGAGCTATGATTTAAGATTTCCCCATGAGTGATCGCTTGTCGGAGACTGCCAAACTCAGACACTGTGGCTATAGCTGAGCAGCTGCACATATAGATTTTCGCGGCGGCAGCACCATAAATGCTGTTATTTTCACTTCATGTGCACGATCTACTGCTCACCTTAAACACTTAATGGTTCAGCCCTACTGTGAACACAAGGAGTATGACTCCTATGTGTGCCAAAACATGGAGTGAACTATGAAATGATCAGAGTACTTTGCAATCACACCGACAAATGCTCATGTTATCTATCACCATGTCCTCATTCTAACGCAAACATGAACAACACAGAGAAAAGTTACACACTGTGAAGTACACAAGGGATACAGGGATAATTAAGCACAAACATTTCTCTTGTCTGTTATTTATCCATAGATACCTGAATGATCTGTACTGTCTGGAGCTACGACCCGGCTCCAGTGTGGTGGGCTGGGACATTCCCTCCACCTCAGGTCGGGCTCCTCCACCTAGAGAGAGCCACACTGCAGTGGTCACCAGCGGGAAAACGGGGAACAGGCTGATCATCTACGGTGGCATGAGCGGTTGCAGACTTGGAGACCTCTGGGTGCTTGATATCGGTGAGACACAGAGGAAGTTGGGTGATATTGAGACTGGCTGCAGATTTTCTCCTAAATGACTCAATGGTATTTTACAATTACTGAATGTCAATGTGGGAATAATAGATCTTCACAAATGTAGTCAGTAATTTAATCTGACACAAGCTTCATACTGCAGCTCTCAACAAAAGGCAACTTGCCAAATGTGGAGTAGAAAACACAGGTTAGACATGACCTATTTTAATAGTGAATAAACTTTATTTTTATAGCACTCTTCTCAGTAATAAAAGCATATAAAACAACATATTCAATATATAATAGCGTCCCCCTCAAAATGAAATTGAATTGAACATTTGCTTGTACAGTATTTACACACTGCTATCACACATGTCATTTTACACATTTCCGTGTGGGAATGTATTGTCAAATAGGTCCTCAAGATGGTGCTCATATTTCTAAGGATTTTTGATTCATTTGTAATGAGTAGTACCTAATGACGCCAAAACAGCATGTCCTACTCAATAGTACACAGTAATTAAAGGGTGTTAAAAGATAGATCCGTTTGCGTTTGGCCCTTTTCCCGCTAATTTGGCCCTCCGTTGCTTAGTTTGGCCCTCCATGGGAAAAACTTTGGACACTCCTGTGTTAAATTAAAGCCAGTAGTTTTGAAGCCATTTTGAAGGTGATACAATTTTCTTTTTCTTGCAGACTCATTGGCATGGACCAAACCATCCATTGGTGGAACTGCTCCTCTTCCACGCAGCCTGCACTCCGCCACCATCATCAACAACAAGTAAAGGGCTTTGACTCATCAGATGTTGTATATCAGAGGTGTCAAACTCATTTTGGGTCATGGGCCGAAATTTAGCTACCACAGTGGGCTGCACACCGCATCTATTGTAAACAGGAAAATACAAAACATTTTTTCAATAAAATGTATTTTTTTATAATAATTTTCAAGAAAAAGCTATTTTTAAAGAGTGAAAGTATTTAGTCATTCACTTTCTAAAGTATCAACAAAACCATCGAGGCAGGGGGCATTCGGAGTGTAGATGAAAGGCCCAAGGGGTACACAAGACATAACGGGTTGGGAACCACTACCCTACAGGACTGTAGCCAATAATAATCATTTACACTTATATTGCACTTCACAACCTTGTGCCACAAGTTTCTCAAAGTGCTGCACTGTGGACATTATTCATTCACTCCACACTTGGTGGTGGTAAGCTACTGTTGTAGCCACAGCTGCTCTGGGGCAGACTGATCGTTTACCACATTGCTAAAATATGTTGTTTATATTCTGCTCTCTTAAGCCTTTTGCAAACAGCCCACACAGTTTCTAGCCAGACAGACATTTGCGTGTAAACACTGCCCTGAAGTCCGCTGTATATGAGGATTATTTACATACAAATACACAAGGTGATGGGCCGCATGGTCCCAAAAAGAAGCGTGTGCATTTGTAGGGTTTTCAGGGGGGTAGATGGACACAGCTGCGCCACTGCTTACATTTCATGTAAAAAATTAGCTGTTATAATCTTGTCTTCTGCAGGAAAGGATAGTTTTTCACAGTTCTTAGCTTCTCTCCAGTTAACCATCGTTCGATACAAAGACAGAAATGCTAGCCTGCCGCAGTATCTCCTGCGGCTGGAAAAAGTGGGTGTGCCGTGTGCAAACCAGCAGCTCTTCTGAACGAGCAACTTCTGAAGCATGTTTGTAAAAGGCCTTAGTATGTCAATGCCCTCTGCTGGACAGGTGTGGAATTCCTTCCTTTTTTTAGGCTGCCCCCTCGCGGCTGTAGTGAGATTTTGGTCATATCTTTAAAAATCCTAACTCACAGAAATAGGCTAGACTTACCTTTTTTGACATTCTCATAAATGTATGCTCTCAAAGTCGCATGCCAGATTAAATCATCTTGGGCCGTATGTTTGACACCTCTGTTGTATGTAGAGCAACAGAACAATAACAGTAGTTTGAAATGTGGGTATCTTTCTTTTACCAGGATGTATGTGTTCGGAGGCTGGGTCCCTCTGGTGATGGAGGATGTTAAAGTGGCCACTCATGAGAAAGAATGGAAGTGCACCAACACTCTGGCCTGTCTCAATCTAGGTACAAGTGCTGTATACTAAACATACTGTCACTTATTCATTGTTTATTGACTGTTTGAGAACCTTTCTATCCACCAACCTTTTAAGTTGGATAGGCTCCTCAAGCTGTTCATCTGTACTCAATTTATTATGTTTTCTTGTCATAGAAACAATGAACTGGGAGACGGTGGTCATGGACTCTCAAGAGGAGAACATCCCGCGGGCCAGAGCAGGCCACTGCAGTGTGGCTATAAACTCACGTCTGTTCATATGGAGCGGCAGAGACGGCTACAGAAAAGCCTGGAACAACCAGGTCTGCTGCAAAGACCTGTGGTACCTGGAGACCGGTGAGGGACACTTGAGATTTAACAGTTCAATTTGGTTCTCATTTTCAATTCTGTCAATATTATTTTTTTCATAATAATGGCAATTATACAAACCATCAGCACATGTTATTACTAAAGGGTGTCCTAGTTATATTTCACATTCTATGGAGTAGTTAAATTAGAGGTTTCGCTAGATGGGGCTGGAGGATCAATTGTTTCACCGCTGAAATATGTATTATTGAGCGACAGAGCATAGTGCGGGCAAAATTCACCAAAAACAGGTAAGAACGTTTCACCATGGACCCCAGCTCTGGCACATTCAGAGAGACTCTGAACATGTAGGCTACAGGGAAACTCCCTGTCTCAGTGCAGAACTCACATGGGGTTAAAGAATAATCCAATTGAATTTAAGTTCTCACAATTACAGTGGCTTGCGAAAGTTTGGACACCGCGGGTGAACATTTCTATTGTTGTGAATTTTTTAATGTTTCAAAAATAATATTTAAGGAAAAAAAAATGCCTGAACAAATGTTGGGCACCCTGCAGAGGTAATATAGCCTGGGAATACCCAGGCTGCTCGCGCTCGAATTTCAATTCAAACTGCGAGACGGCCTGGAAAGGAAGACCGAAATCTTCGCAAGAATCTGGGGACCAATCACAGCACGAGTGACACGGAAGTTGTAGTTTTTGTGTACGGATCCAACTTGGCCGCAGCAGACGCAAAGCTATCTTTGGATCTTTGGATTTGATTGTGTTCTAAACACATTAAATTGAAAATGTATATTAAAAGAAGTACAGCGTTTGGCTTTACAATATTTTATTACGAAGAAAAATGTTTTGGCCTCGCCGACTTTCTGTCGCTCAACATACGTCATCGGGACTCGACACGCGCAGCGGCCAATAAACAGCTAAGGACAATCGTAAACCACACCTCCCGTACGAGAAAATGAACGGTTGTTTCCCAGACTAAATATTCACTTGTGATATTTTGTCTGGTGCTAGCCAGGCTAGAGGTAATACCTAGTAGCCCCCACTTTGGCAAGTTTCACAGCTAAACACTTCCGTAGGCTCCAAACGGTTTGTCAATTCTAGTTTGAGGGAGTTTTGCCCATTTTTCATAACAAAAGTCTTCCACAACTGAGAGGTTTCTGGACTGACTTGAGAGCACTGCTCTTTGAAAGTCTATCCGCATATTTTCAGTGATGTTTATGTCAGGAGACTGTGTAGGTCATGGGAAAACCTTCAGACTGCATCGATTTGAGGTGTGTTCAGGATTATTATCCATTTGGAGACGACATCCACTTCTTCACTTCAGCTTATTCACAGATGGTGTTACATTTTCATCAGGAATTTTTTGGAAATTAATTGAAATCCTTATTTCCAATGTGGCATGTTCCCTGGGCCACTGGCTGCAAAACAAGCCCAAAGCATGATGGATCCAGCCCCATGCTTAACAGTTAGAGATGGTGCTCTTTTCACGAAAGCTGGAGCCCTTTCTACCTCAAACGTACCTTTGCTCATTATGGCCAAAAAGTTCTACTGTGGGGTCCGAATGTTTAGAGTAAGATGTAGACAAGCCTGATGCATTTTGGAAACAGAAAAATAGAGGTCTAAATTGAACTTTTTTGATAAAACACAACTGCAATAAAATGGCCTAAATGCCTAAACTTTTTTTTGATAGACAATTGATAGTTAGGCCTGCCTCAACAACGTGTTCTGTCAGTCACTGACTTGGTTCATTGTTGTAAACTCTGGGTTAAACATAATGTATGTTATTTCATCTTTTCCTTCAGAGCGCCCGTGTGCCCCGTCCCGTGTGCAGCTCGTCCGTGCTAACACCTCGTCTCTGGAGGTGAGCTGGGGCCCATGTCAAACAGCAGACACCTATGTCCTTCAGCTGCAGAAGTATGACCTGCCTCAGACCACACCTTCAAGCCCCGCCCCCAGCGCAGCTTCCAACCCTATTCCCACAGCGACGCCCTCCCCGACCACACCCACTGCGCCCACGCCACCCACCAGCATCACTCTGGTCCCTGCGGGGGCAGCAGCAAGCGCTCTAGCCATGGCCAATAAACCAGGTACGCTGTCATTTTGTCGTGACATTGGACTTGGCTACAGATTAGTATTTAACTTGGAGCCCTTTCCGAGTACTCCCCAGGCTTTCTACAACTTGTTTTCAGCCAAATGGGTCAAATTTCATTTGTCTTGGTGAAAGGACTCCGTATAGATTCAGTATAGATGCATTATCCCTTTGTGTTTGAATCAGGGGAAAACGTTTGGAGACTCCTTGTTCAAATTTTTAATTATAAACCTGATATATATTTTTAATTACAAATAATGAAAGAGGGAGCAATGAAGTTAAGTTTTTAGTTATGGTCTAAATTAATTCTCAACTTTCCTAACATCCCAGTTATCATATTATTATGTTTCACAACTTGCAGGGTCACTTTACAGGGTCACGATCACAGCAAAGCTCGAAAACTAGCCGACAAGCTCATGGAATTGATACATATCCTTTATAATTGGATGCAATAGGTTCTTTATTGACAACATATTATTCCCCCAGCTGTCCTGAAGGTGGCAGCATCTCCCGGAGCAGCCTCAGGAGCCTCCATCGTAACTGTACGCCAGGCTGCGCCCAAATCCCCCGTCAACGTAACAACCCTTCCAGCTGGCGTTCGCATGGTGGTCCCTGCTCAGACCACGCAACAAGGAACGGTAAGATAGCCGTATTATCTTTTGATCCATTTTCACCAAAGCCTTGCTCATGAACTGGTTCTGTATTCTAATGTATTTGTATGGATTGTAGCCCATAGGCACGAACCCTCAGATGTCTGGGATGGCAGCTCTGGCTGCAGCAGCCGCCGCCACACAGAAGATCCCTCCTTCTACCGGGACAGGGACAGTGTTGAACGTGCCTACTGGAGCCACTATAGTTAAGACTGTTGCAGTGAGTCCTGGATCCACCACATTGCCCGTCAAAGTGGTAAGGACTCTTGCTACTTGACATAAATGACCCACATGGCTGCAAATCACTTGGTAACTTGTGATTGGATTTGACAATACTAGAAATATTGCAATTGTTTCGTTTCTCTTATATTGGTACCGTTGGGGGAAAAAAGAAAGCTTTAGATAAATTCAGTCGGTAATCTTGATGGTTTGGACAGATAAATGTAATTAATTCCTCCAGACCTTTTTAGTAGACTGCTGCTGATATTGCATTCAGTAAATGAATATCTAATGGCATAATGAATAAAATTAACATAAAGCACTCAAATCGACAGGCCACAATTTATTACTGCCTCTTTCTCAGGTGAGTAATCCGGCCACTCGGATGCTGAAGACCGCTGCTGCTCAGGTGGGCGGGGCCTCTGTAGTCTCCGCCCCTGGAACGCCCAACCGACCAATCATTACGGTACACAAGTCCGGCACAGTTACGGTGTCCCAGCAGGCTCAAGTGGTGACCACGGTGGTGGGAGGGGTGACCAAGACCATCACACTGGTGAACAGTCCGTTGAGCATGGGCTCTGGAGGGACTCTGGTGAGTACATGCAGCTGACACCAGGGCGGAGCAATATAGCAGAGCTTTTTTTGTATCGGCACTAGTTAGGCATGGGATTCGTTAAGGATTTATTAATACAAGTATTGATACTCCTTATCGATCCAGTACTTTAAAGGTACTGATCGGTACTTTAAATGCAAAAAAATACTGTATATATTTGTATTAGTGCTGTGAAGCGGTTAATCTCATGAATGTCATAGTTAACTCTCACATTTTTATCTATTCTAAATGTCCTTTGAATTATGATTTTAATATTATAATCAACATGGAAAGTGGATAGGCTTTGTGCAATGTTTTCCGTTGAAAACGAGGTACAGGTTATATTTCACACGAACGTTGATACAGTTTTTACTGTAACCACTTTCTTTAATTATTATTCCACTAATATATGCTTCTATGAACATAAAAGGCTATAAACCTGAACTTCTATGTGCCATCTGTGTTTATTATCCATATATTTGCATTTTTGATTAAAAAACAAAAATTGTCCTAAGTGTTACCCCATAGATTAACTCATTTTTGGCACAGATGTTACTCCATGTTCTATGTAAACAGAAAACAAGATAGCAGCTGACCAGAGACACATTTTCAGGATGAAAAAGTCAAGTTTCAGGCAAATAAAAAACAAGTTTTAGTACGTTTGAATCCCTGGGTGATTGTGTAAAGTGCAGAGTCAGCAGTTTTGGAAAATGCTAACTTGACACTTTTTGACTCAAATTTTCGTAAGACATTAAATTAACTTGCGGCGATTTTCGCTAAAGTCTTCGGCGATGCTACCGCGGCGTTAATCACGTGATTAAAAAAACTGAGGCTGTTAAAATTGGTTGCGTAATGCGATAATAGCGCAATATTTTTGACAGCACTCATTTGTATTGGTTACATTTGGACCTGGTTTATTTCCAAATAAAGTTTAGCTCATCCAAACATTATAAGGCTGGTAAGGCACCAAAATGTGTTTAAAAACACTAAGCCCAAGGAAACAAAATTTTTAATAAACACTTAGGATTAGTTATTCACAGGCTGTAGGTTATATTTGGCTCTAGGGGGCGGGGCCTAAAACTTACTGCTGTAAATTGAAATAGAGCCACACTACTCCACGTTATCACTCATATCTTGTGGCCAGCCTGGATCACCGCGATCTGTTTCGTAGAGAAATTGCCTCGTCCTGAAACTGTCTGTCTCAGTCAGAACACCCAGGGAGATGGAGGGGGAAGCGGCACGGAGAAGGGGCGGGGCAGCAGCACTGGTATTGCTATTGCTATTTTATCTTGATAGACTTAGTGGTTATAATCAGTTTTTGTGTGTGTTGTAGTTGGGAAACCTTGGAAACCTGGGAAACCTGGGAAACCTGGGGAACCTGGGTAAAGTGGTGTCTGTGGTCCAGACCAAACCAGTTCAGAGTGGAGCCGTGACTGGACAGGCAGGAGGAAATCCTCTCGCACAAATTTTACAGGTAAATCAACTTTTTTTGACATATACCCTATACACCCTATACAAAGGCAGTATGTACTGTATATCCATATAAAAGATATGCTTTTATATGGATATACATTTTTTTGCATAATGTAGCCATTTTAATTTCCATAGAAGTGTGCATTGTAAACTGTTTATAAAACCTAAAATAATTCCGTCCTATCTACTATTATAATGGGTCGCCTCTCCCCCTCAGTCTAAAGGTGGCCTCCCCGCTGGCACCATCCTGAAGTTGGTGACATCCGCAGACGGTAAACAGACGACCCTCCTGAGCACAGCACAGGCTGGAGCTGGAGGCAACAAACCCACCATCCTGGGAATGTCTCCAACAGGAGCCAAACCAGGGACTACCATCATCAAGACCATCCCGATGTCCGCCCTACAGGGAGCAGCTGGTATGTGTCTAAATACACTCTCTTCCATGTCTGTGCACAAGGTTTTTCCTGTGTTGTGCTGCACCTACAAAAGTCATTTATTCACAATCATGTCTCGTTTGTGTTCAGGGGGTAACAGTCCCATCACCATCCTCACAACAAAAGTGGTGACTCCAGGAACAGGTCAGAAATACATCACCACAGTCCCCAAGATCACAGGAGGCCAGCAGGGGCTCACTCAGGTATGATACACTCATGTTTCTGAATATACTTTTGGGCATTTATGATATTTGATGGCAGAGATTCTACAGCACAATATGAACATGTGTGTGTGTGTGTGTGTGTTTATCTGTACAGGTGGTGTTAAAGGGAGCTCCTGGGACCCCTGGGACCATCCTCAGGACTGTCCCAATGAGTGGAGTCAGACTGGTGTCTCCGGGATCCAAACCCACTGTTACCACTCTGGTTGTCAAAGGCACCACAGGTTAGGAAAACACTGTCCTGTTCTGCAGCCGTCAGTCATGGTCAGGGTTCCCACTCTACCTGGAAAACCTGGAAAATGATCTACCATTTTTCTAGTCATGGAAAATGATTTTGTCCTTCTCCCTTTGGTTTTCTGTTTAAAATAAATGTAAGCGATACTTTTCCCACCAGACTAAAGACGAGCTCATTCTGCTCCAGAACACAGGAAAAAGTATCTTCTATTTCAAAATTTTCCCAGGGGAGGACCACCCAAACCCCCAATTTTACCATGTTCCCAAGAAAACGTATGCTTTACATGTCTAAGTTCAAATCTCTTCAGACCTAAAGGCTAAAAGCTTTAGTCATTATCCACATCCACAGGGGGGTGCGGGTGAGTGAGGAGGGCAGAGAGGCCAATGTCTTTATGTATTTCTGCAGTTATAAAATGTCATGAAAAGTACCTGGAAAGTAATTTCAAATAAAGAGTGGGAACCCTGATGGTGCTGTGAACGTCACTCTGTAACTCCTTGGCTCATTCAGTTATGATACTTTTAGTTTTAAACAAGCCCTTTTTCATATCTGTTTGTGTTCAGGCGTGTCAAGCCTGGGTACAGTCACGGGGGCAGTCTCCACCACTGTAGCAGGAGGAAGCGTCGGGGCTAACGCATCACTGGCTACACCCATCACCACATTAGGAACCATTGCCACCTTAGCCGGCCAGGTCACTACAGCAACTGCATCTGGGGGAACCAAACAGGTATCACTAAAATATGGCCTAGCGAGCTTTGGGTTGTCTGACATTTCATCTGGAGCATGGTGTTGAAAAATATTTTCTGCATTTTTGTGACAAAAACGTAACCCTAAAAAAATGAATCTTAGTAAATCCAAAAAATAGTCCTAGTAATTGACTTGTGTGTCCATAGGTGACCCTTATCACTACCCCCAGTGGAGCAGAGGCCCAGCCCCTGGTCCAGGACCTGCCAGTGTCCATCATGGCCTCTCCCACTTCAGAGGAACCTGGAAGTACCACCACCAGCTCCACTGTTACTACAACTGCTGAGGGAGACGAGGGCACCAATACAGGTAATCTATTGATAAATGTAGTGCTGGGGCTGGAGGAACAGTTTGGAGAAGACGCTTTGATCTTTGTTTGTGCTGAGAATGGGGCAGATTGTGAAATGAATTTGTTAAACGGCAGCATATCTCTTTGGCGATGAAGTCAGATATGTCTAGATCAGTGGTTCTCAAAAATACAATGCACAAGATTGTTTTCCACAGATTATTGTTGATTTAGTGTGGAAGAAACTCCTCGGCAGTCCTTTTGAGAGACTAGAGTTGATTATTACTATTTGGAAATAAATAATACACTGTCAAAAGCAATCTAGAAAATATATTTGCATTTGATTTGAGCAGATAAATAAACAAAAACCTGCAGTGGATCAAGTATTTTTGCACTTAATATAAGAAAGGAACCTATCATTGCAATTAAAATGATAATGCAGTTCTTATTTTAAGTGCAGTGTAAATAATCATAAATATTTAGGAAAGCAAATCTCTTAAAAAGGCTCGCGATCCACTTGAAATTGGTCTAGATGGAAATGGTTTAGAGACATACAGAGCAGGGATTGTTGGCAGACACTGAAGAGGAAAACCAGTAATGAGATTTTGTATTTTTTTGCCCCAGTGACGTTGATCTGCTCGAACCCTCCGTGCGAGACCCACGACACGGGCACCACAAACACGGCGACCGTGGCCACAGCATCGATGGCCGGGACAGAGAGAGTCTGCTCCAATCCACCCTGTGAAACTCACGAGACCGGGACGACCAACACCGCCACCACTTCCTGCTCCAACATGGGACAGAACACACGGGTAAAGGATTAGGAAAAATCTAATCACTTCGACCGTTTACCCTAAAACATCAACATCTTGTAAACCGTTATCTGTAATGAATTCATATCTCAGACAACTCACGCATTTTAGAATATGACTTGAGAAAAGATGAAATACAGCTACAATAATAATAAAGTTCAGTCAAAATACATTCACAGTTGTGGCTAAACGTTTACATTCCCTTTTAATCTTTTAGCCATTTTTCATAGAATATGAATGATGAGACACAAATCTTTTTCTCCACTCATGATTAGTGGTTGTGTGAAGCCATTTATTGTCGAAGAACTGATTTTACTCTTTTGAAATCATTATGAAACCGAAACAAAGACAACAAGAAAAGAAAAAGACATTACAGCAACCCACACACTCTCACACACAGACACACCAGCTCTCGATACCCCCCCACACACATTATAGTTTTGAGAAACATAATATAAAGAAGAATGTACAGCACAT
>OMNZ01107705.1:0-15031 GCA_900303255.1 Lesueurigobius sanzi
ACCTTTCTGTATTCTGGGCACCAAAGGTTACGTAATATGCCAAAAAATTATATCCTTGAACAGTCCCTTAGAATATTAAATCGAATAAAGAAAGCACTGGGGCTGATGAGCATTTCAATCTATACTCCCTGGGCTGATAATAAGACATTTAAACCTTCCCTTACAGATAACACTTTTCGAGATTGGAGAAGGATTGGACTTTGCTGTATTGACAATTTTTATATAGATGACAAATTAGTTTCTTTCACCCAACAACAATTAAAATATTCTCATCCACAAAAGGACACAAAGGGAAGACTTGTGATATGGATGTTACATTACCCTAATATTACAATATATCGTGCAGCCCTAGTTTTGACATCACATGCATAACCTCTGTTTATTTGTATTGTATCATTTTTTTTTACTGTGGCGTTGGTGTGTTTTTTTTTTTTGTTTTTGTTTTGTTTGACTTAAATTGAAAATTCCCAGAGACATCCCCAAAAATTCAAATAATAAGAGTTTAAATCTCAATGATGCCTCGTCTGTTTTACGGCTGTTGCTCATTAAATGTTTGGTTTAGTCTGTGTTTTATCAGGGTTTATGCCGGTAGCAGCAAATCAAATTTAATGCTTTTTAATGCCATTTTAATGCCCAAATTCTACATTTTTAATGCCACAAATTGGTGCGTATTTAATATAAATTTCCATATTCAATACAAATTTTGATACAACTGACAACTTTTGAACACAAAGTGTATAATTTATTTCCAAACAGCAGTATAGACCCTATTTTTTGGATTTTTGCCAAAGCTCTGCAGTAAAACTAGTTGAACAAGGTCTTTATTTTCCAAGAATTTTTGATTTAATGCTAGTTTGAATTCTATTTAATGCTTTTTAATGACATTTAAGGCCTTATTTTTGACACAATTCATTTAATGAATTTCCGTGCGGAAACCCTGTTTATGGTCATCACTCCTCCGTCTGGTCTTGGACCTCTTTCATTTTTTGAAAAGCCTAAAGGAGGAATTAATGGGAACCTAGAGCAGCCTTTGAGCTAGGTTTATTTATACTTCATGTTTTGGATTATGAACAGGGCTGGGTACGTTAGACAATACCAGTGTGATATCGAAAAATACATTGGTACCGAAAACAGGTAGCGAAAAAATATTTTTCTTTAGAAAGCTAATTTTCTGCCTGGTGGGTCTTGGGACTGCACTAAAGTAAGTGACTTGGGCATTTCAGACACTAAATGAAATGGTATTTTATTGAATAAATGCCCATTATTGTTCTACTTTATGGTTCTACTAAACTAAAAATTAAGCACGAGTATAAATAACTTGATTTGAGGATATTAGTCTTCTTTAGAGCAGTTTCGACTAGACTAGACATATTTACTACTGTCATCTAGATTATTTGGTTTATTTCCTGTATATTCTAATCTGATGCCATCGGGGAAGAGATACTGCAGCATCAAAACGAGGACAATCTGGGTGTTTAACGGTTTCCTTCCTGCAGCTGTTGGACTGATGTACAAGAATATATAGTGTTTTGGCCCTTTTTATTCTAAATTTTACATTGCTCTGATATTGCTGTTAACGTATGAAACATAATTTCATTTCGGTCACCTAAAAATGACCAATAAAAATCTATCCATCCATGTAATCTCGCATGAATTAGGAAAATTAAACTGCCAAAAGTACAAGGCCAATTTTCTTACCCCATTGGTAAATACATTTAAATAAAAAATGACAGTAGAAATCTATTGAAGTCAAAAACACCTTAGGACCAGTGGTTAGAATTAGGTCAATAGAGCTCAAATTTAGATATATAAGATGAATTTGAGTCATTTAAACTTATCTAGACATATATTTGTTTGTGTAGAGGACAAATAATTTAGTATCGAAAAAAAGTTCAGTTATCGGTATCGTAAACTAAGTATCGTTAAAGTACTACTATCGGGAAAAAAATGAAAGATACCCAGCCCGAATTATGAATGTTGAGCACATTGAGACACAAACCTGACGGCGTTGATCCTGATGAACCCTGAGGCGTCGCTCGGATCATAGTCTCCTTGGACGTCCATGCTGTGGAAGGAATTAAAAAGGGAGGTATGAAAAAACTGACAAATACCAAGAAAAAACAGAATCCAACGTGAAAGAAATGCTTGGTGTCAACGCTGAAGATGGTGTAATGACATCACCAATAATCTGCTCTTTCGAAACAATTTCCTGGTTCAATTTTCTTTTCAGTGAACAACACCATCAAATCAATGCAAAAGAATAAACACGCAATTGTACAGACACACACATGACAAAAACAGACGCACACAAGCCATTCTCATCATATCAACTGGAGGCTTTGTAAGACATTTTTAAAATCGTATTTTTTAGCCTTTTCAACAAAATCCGTCATATCCTTGTTGCTCAGGCGGCTTAAGTGGGCCACTTTTTCGTCAAAGAGTGAAAGAAACGCTCACAAAGGAGGGCCTACGTGTGATATATAATTACAGCAGTTTCTACCTGCAGTGCTTAATACACTCCCTGACTGAGCCTTCTCCTGCGCTCAACACCCCCAACTTCAATGTACAGCCTGCACTTATTCTTCACAAGCACTTAGCAAAAGGAGGAAATTGCCAACAAATGATAGGATAAACACAGTAAAAAGAAAAGACCGACAACTAAATCATCAACTCTCAATACACGGCTCCCCACTCGGCACCTGAGCGCCATTATGAGTGAGTGGCTTCAAAGAATATGCCACGTTTTTGTGTTTGTGTGTGTGTGTGTGTGTGTGCGTGTGCAAGCATGTGATATTCGGCGTGTCCTCTTAAGAAGCCCTGCGGTCTAATTGAGAGCGGACAGAGCAGACAGCGAGCCGGGTGACATTTCTGTCTCAGGCGGGTGCAGAGCCGGGCTGTAATACAACTGTGTTAATGATGCTGTTTACCGAAGCCTGCCAAGAGCCAACGGGAAGTCAGAGAGGCCACTCTGACCGAATGTGCTCCGTGTATTTATCATTTAGGCGGGTCGCCATTCACAATAAGAAGTAACAGGTGTCACTATTTTACAAGACAAATGATGACAAAAAATGTGTAGAACCTTTATTTTTATACAGGTAGCAGCAAGTCCAAATGAATGCTTTTTAATGACATTTTAATGCCCAAATACAACATTTTTAATGCCACAAATGCCGTAAATTGGTGCGGATTTAATATTAACTTCTATGTTCAATGGAAATTTGTTACAATGGAGAACTTTTCAACAGAAATGGTGCGTAGTTAAATAATGTAGTCTAGACCTTTTGCACTAATGTTAGTTGAGCAATGTCATTATTTTCCCAAGAACTTTTGATTTAAGTCAGTTTTGAATTCTATTTAATGCTTTTTAATGACACTTAAGGCCTTATTTTTGACACAATTCACTTAATGACTTTTAATGCTTTTTATGCCCCGCGGAAACCCTGAGTAAGAGTTCTTCAGTCTTCATCTGTACTCTGTATGAAGACTGAAGAATTTTTGCCTACGATGGACAGCTTCAAACAAGTTTTAAGCATAGCCTATAGTGCCATTTATAGCTTTTATACACTAGGGCTGCAAGATTAAAAAAAATTAGAAAAATATACATCATAAATATATAATATTAAAAATCTCAAATCGAACCGCAATCGCAATTTCTGTCACAATTAGGTTTTTTGTCAAAATCGTGCAGCCCGATTATACACTCAGATCAAACGTCTACTACAGTGTTATTAACAGGAGAAGGAAAAAATATTTCAGTCAATCACAGTCAACATGGATAATACAGTAAGTGTTTGAGGAAACTGTGCATGGCAAAGGTGATGTCGAAAGCTTTTAAGGCAGAATTTCTATGGAGTTTTGAAAATGAGCTCCATTATATTATGCCTCATGTCCATCTGTCGATGCCCTGAGGAGTTTGTACTGGAAATGCAGAACGTCTGTCGGGATTCATGCCTTCAATCTTTAATTATTCCAACAAAATAGGTAATCTATCTGGCCTTTTTAATTATCAATAAAAATGGTACAATATTGTACAAAAGATAAAAAGTGTTACAGATGCTCGGTTTACAATGAAAATGATTTATATATATTTTGACTTTCACTCTTTAGTTGCTAAAAGGCGGAGTGTGCGGTCTGCTCTGGCCTTACTCTTTCTGACCTGCCTAACAAGCATGACTGCCTTGTACTTTCTTTTAAAAGCCCAGTGAAATAGTCTCTCTCCTCTGGCTGAAAACGCCATTAGCTCTGTGACTCCAGGGTATGAGTGAAGAGAGCGACTCGAGTGGATCTGGAGAGGCATATGGAGGGCTTTGCTTTGGTCAGTGCTCAGCCTGCCCAGAGGGCACCAGGGGTCAGCCCTCTGAACAAACCCACTGTTACCACAGTTAGGAGGGGGCAGAAGAGGCTCGCCCTCCAGGAACTGGCTTTGACACTTCTCAGATGTCTTTGTGAAGGAGGGTCACTTAAGTGTGTTGCTGGTTGAAAAAGTTGGGCAACAGGCCAAGAGCGAGAGTGGAACTCATACAGTACCAGTTTCATTCACGAGTCGGCACGTACCTGACCAGCTCTTCGTTGTAGAGGGACTTTGGGGACTCACGCCCAAGAATGTAGACCTGTCCCTTATAGACAGACAGATGTACTTTTCCCTCGACATTCTCCTGAGACTTTGCGATGCAGTGGCGCACATAGTCACACTCTGGACTATACCAGAAACCTAGAACAGACAGCAGATTAGAGTGATGCTTGGTGTGTGTTAAGCATAAAATGTGACATTTTAATCATGATCGTCTACATTTATTAAAGGAATAGTTCACCGCTTTTACATGCATACATATGTTCTAACCTGGGCTTGGATGAGGCGATGCGTGGCTGTCTGGTCTTTGTGCGTGCCTTCAGTCCCGTAAGAAGACCAAAGACGGCGTTAGCATTTTGCCTCTACAGTATAGTGCAATGGTGCCAAATTTTGGAGAAGTTAGAAGATATCTCTTCCAAGTTTCCCCTATTTAATAGGGTTATTTCAGTAGTTACACGTTCAAAGTTACACAAAATTAAAACTGTCAATTTTCTAAGCGGAAAAAGGGGAACTATAGTTTAAGGCAGTGGTTCCCAACCTTTTTTGGCTCACGTACCCCTTGGGCCCTTCATTTATGCTCCGAGTACCCCCTACTTTGATGGAGTTTTTGTCATTCTCTTTCTAACTAATCAACAAAACCAATTTATCAGGTAAAATGCTGCTAAATACTCTCAAAATCTCACTCTTTACAGTTAAAGAAGTATTTTCTTTGACCATAATAATCAAAAATACAATTGTTTCATCTTATTTCTTCATCTGACATTATTCCAAGTACCCCCTACTAACCTCTCGCGTACCCCCCCGTACCCCTGGTTGGGAAACACTGGTTTAAGGAGTACTTCGGCCTCTGCGCAGTAAGCTTCCCCCTGAGAGATGCCTCCTTCCACTCACAGAAACGGCAACAGAACAACGACGTGCTACGCACAAAGTGCACGGATCATTTGCAATGGCGGACTTTGTAGATGATTGAGACTGGTTTGTAGCAGACCCAGAGCCAACTTGGAAGAGATTTGTGGCTTCTAACTTCTCTGAAATTTGGCGCCATGGGACTATACTGTAGAGGCAAGATGCTAACACCGTCTTTGGTCGTCTTACGGGAATGAAGGCACAAAGACCAGAGAGCCACGTATCGCCTCATCTAAGCCCAGGTTAGAACAAATGTATGCATGTAAAAGCGCTGAACTATTCCTTTAAGGAATCCTGAATAAAATTAAACAGTTAATTGCATTAGCATTTAAATATTTGATTATCTCTCACACAAACACGCCCCTCCTCTCATCACAAGAGCTCCTTTTATGCCTCCTTCCAAGCTTCCTCATCTGCCTGAAATGGGCTGTCAGTCTCCTGGACAGATGGGCCCGGGACAGTATCTGTTCAGAGGTCAGGAACGCCCCACTCAGCGGGGGTCCTCATCTCATCAGCAGCCGACCTCCACCTCATTGTCTGGTCATGTTCAAAGACACAATCCTATCCCATCTCTGCCGGTACTGAACTGGCTCATGGTGTTGGCAACGAAAACAAACACAGACTCTGCTTTTACGATCACTTTCTGCCTGTTATTTTTGAAGATGTTATTTCGAACTGCTCAAAGAGATTGGATTCTTCACACAGAATGTTTCTCCATGTTTAATAACAATGTGAAAGAAGGAACAATGTGTCTGAGTAACCACATACAGTTTTTTGCAGTATTATCGTGTTGATGCAAAGCAGTTACAAGACAGGTAGGCAGTTAACATAACGGAGTCGTGTGCCGTGGCTGTAGAGTTTAATCTGTGCCCCCGTCCTGGAGGTAGTGCCATTATGAATGCACGCGCTGGGCTCCAGTCTCCAGAGGGTATGACTGAAGTGGCCTAGTGCTGGGGCTCTAATTGCACTGATCCTATTATGTGGATAAAGGTGCCGAGTCTGGACATCGAGCAGAAGGGAGGATTAAGACACCTGAGCTTACCCACACAAACACACACAAACACACACAAACACACACAAACACGGAGCAATAACGTAATAGGCCCTGGCATGAATGAAAAAACAGAAAACTGTTTCTTTTCAGTGCAATGATCAGTTTTACTCTAAGCCACACTGCGTAGCATTACTGGTTATACAGTATATTGCATCTAAACTGTTAGAAAAGCCTGATAAATAAGCTTTGTTAGTGATACCCTCCTCAAACATCAGCCAATGACAATTTTCTTTAAAGTGACTTAACAAAATAGAGCGTTTGGAAGTGGACCTAAAGCATTTAGACTTTGGTTGGCTACTTGCAGACAAAGCTCTCCATGGAGTAGAGCTGGTGATGTCATGCTACGAGGACTGGGCACCGGGAAACGATACCAGTACGGTATTGAAAAAATAATGAAGGTGCGACCGGTATCGAAAAATGCATTTCTTTAGAAAGCACATGTGTCTGCCTGGTGGGTCTGAGACGGCACTAAAGAAAGAGACTTAGGTGTTTCAGCTGAAATAATTAATAATAATAATAATACCTTGAATTTATATAGCGCTTTTCAAGACACTCAAAGCGCTTTACATTATTTGCATTATTCATTCACTCCATACTTGGTGGTGGGAAGCTACTATTGTAGCCACAGCTGCCCTGGGGTAGACTGACAGAAGCGAGGCTGCCAATTTGCGCCATCGGCCCTTCCAACCACCACCACCCATTCACTCTCTCACTACATTCACACAGGCAAGTTGGGTGAAGTGTCTTGCCCAAGGACACAACGACAGTGTGCACATGCGGCAGCCGGGATTGATAAAAACACTAAAAGAAACAGTATTTTATTGATGACCATTATTGTTCTGTTTTATGGTTCTACAACAAAACTAAAAATCAAGCACGAGTATAAAGGACTATTAGCAGAATATTAGTCTTGTTTAGAGCAGTTTTGACTAGATTAGACATATTTTCTACTGTCATCTAGAGCTGCAACTATAGATTATTTTAGTAATCGGTTAAAGGCACTATACCTGATTTTTCATAATTTTTAAATTGCAAATAATAAAGAGGGACCAAGTAAAATATATTGATAGTTATGGTCCAAACACATTCCTTTCCTCTCACATTTCTAAAATCCTGTTTCTTCTTGGAGATGAATTTATAAGCACATTTCACAACTGGCGGGGTCACTTTTTTGGGTAATAGTCATAGAAATACTACAAAACTAACCTCCAAACCATGAAATTGACAATAATTGCTTTACACTTAGCACAGTATTGTTTCCACAAATGTTTGAGTTTGTAATTTGTTGTAAGTTTTGTAAGTTGTTCAGTGAAATTTTTTGTTTTCACTTCAGTAAAAAAAAAAATATATAAAATTCATTAAATGTTTTAAAAGATTTCATTTTAATGTTTATAGTAACATGTTTGTTGTTGTTTCCCTCTTTTGCCTTGTTAGTTCTTTTTTTTTATGCATTCTTCGACTCTCAAAGTTTTGCTTTTGACTCTTGAATTTTTGCTTAGTGAAAAGCTGACAGGGAGGCGGGCCTTAGAATAGTGCCTTCTCATTGGCTGAAGGACTTGGTGACTTTGTATTTAGCCTTTAGCCCTGCTAAGCTTTGGCCCAAGCTTTAATGAACAACGATCTAGCTTTAAAACAAGTAAGTTCTTATTAACGGTCCCACAAAGTCATTTTGGATCACATATTTAGAAATATGTATATAAACATACATACATATACATATACATACTTACCATAAAATCCACAAAAACACAACGGGAAATGCCTCTTGTGTGCGTTTTTTACCCGCCTTAGTGTCTCTCTCTCTGACTCAAAACTACTACTTAGTCCTTCAGCCAATGAGAAGGCACTATTCTAAGGCCCACCTCCCTATCAGCTTTTCACCAAAAGCAAAACTTTGAGAATCAGATGCAAAAAAAAACAATTACTATTAACATTAAAATGAAAACTTCTAAAAGATTTTATGAATTTCATACATTTTCCTTTTTTTGGGAAAAAAAAAATTTCATTGAATAACAATTTTTATTCTTCAAGTTTAGTATTTAATAGTATTTCTATTTGTCAATGCTTATTTTTATGTTGGAATGAATATAATATCTTATGGAATCCCCAAAAATATATTATAATTATTGTTTTAATTTGAGTTCCTTTAAAAGTAATTTGAATAGTTTTGTCTCAAATCTGATTCCATACAAGTATATGAACTCGCTCACGGTATGGATGCATGTTTTCTGAGGTAAATATACAGTATTTTTAAACATCTATTTTGGGAAAAAATAAAACAGAGGTGTTGAAATATCTTACCATTGTAGACAAGTTCACCGAATTTGATGCCAAGATCCTGTTTGATTCGGCGAACCTCTTTGTCCATGGTGAAGGTCTCAATGTCGAGGTGAGCATGGTACAGAATGGTTCCACCTGGTGTTTCATATATTCCTAAAAAGAGTCACAAACAGCTGTTTTATTATATTCAGGTTTATTTGGCTTCTTTGTAACTGACCATTGCAACAACTATACTGTATATCCACCAATTTATGCTTTTGAAAATTCACTCCCCGACTGATCTAGGCAATTTACGGCTGATGAAGGGTAGGGAAAAAAGCTCTTTTCATTTGAACTACGGTGGCTCTATTAGTAATGGTGCTGACAGCTTATTGATGGACAGGTCTTCAGAGCTCAAAAACATGGAGGCGCGTGTCCCGGATAAATGACAGGGTAGCAGGCCCCTGCCAGCTTGGAGTCTGGACCAGGGCTCGGCCTACCCTGTAATTTACCCCCTCTGGACTCGTACTAAGGCAGGGGGGAGAAAAGATGAGGTAGATGAGAGGAAAAATGAAGCCGTCACTCAAATGCCAACTAAAACAATAGGAGAAAAAGACAGCTACCTGCCATATCTGACAAAAAATAGGAAATTCTCAAAAGGTCTCCATTTTGCATTTCATGATCAGCACAGACTTCCTCCCCTCAGGTGTCAAACCGGACGACAACTGCACTTTTTGATTTAAAAAAGATATTCTACAAAAGTGTCTCTCCAGACTGCAATTTCTCCTGACAACACAGTTCCTCGCACCACGCAGCCATTTTTGGAAATTTAACAGATGAACGCTGCTCAATCTGATGCTCAGTGAAGCACAAACCAGTACAAACCCTGGATGCGCAGCTCGGGGTGTTGATACTAAACCACTCACTTTCTGCTGCTGGACAAAAACTAAGCTTAGCAACGTGGCTAATTGACAAACGCCTCAAAGGTGTATAGGAGAGTTTGAGGACTTTCAGGTAATCCCCAAGCCAAAAGGAGGGCAAGTAGGGGCATTTCCGCTGCTCCATCAGATAAATATGTTAAAACTGCCCTCTAACTTAACGTGGCTTAAGAGCTGAGAAAAGGGGCAGCTTAGGCGACGGAAGCAAACAATGAAATGCAATCTGTGTAAGCTCTAAAAGTAGCGGTTTGTTAAGCTTACAGATAACACCGCGATAAATGTGGATGGTTCGATCTTTTGCGGGGCAGGTATGCTTAGCTCACCTGCCTTTGGATTTAACAGACTTAGATATTGAGTTAATCCAGTGTTTCTCATCTGTAGACTATGGCGGCCCCCCTTAGTTCAATTTCCTCAACCATAGTCTAAAAATAAGATGAAGAATAAAAAGGTTTGATTCTTAAATCATCAGAATCAGAATAGAATGTATTGCCATTGTCAATGAAGGTTTCACAGACTAGGAATTTTCTTCGGTGTACTCGTGCAACATGAAATAAACTTGTAATAATGATAAATACTAAACTAAGTGTGACTGTGGACATACCACATAGAGCAAATAGAGCAGTGCAAATGGACAGGTTATTTAGTTTATTCATCACAGGTTATTCATCATAGACATATAGAGAATTATACTCTACAGATCATATAGACTTGTTTGAAAATAAAATTGTCACAATAATTGATGTTTTTACTCCAAAAGACTTCTCAAAAATGTTACAATTCGGATCACCAGGGCAGGCCCCCATAGTCTAAGGAGAGTTCTGTGGGAATTGGGAAATATTGTAATTTCCTGTGACTCGCTGCATGGGGAAGATGCTTTTGTGATGAATTAATGCAAACTGTAAAGTATTAGTATAAAAAATAATAATTGTATATTGAACTGTGATATTTGTAACACATACGTTTTAACCCAACTTGATATGACTGACTAGATGTATCTCATTTTTGTAATAATCATTTCCCTGTATTTTATTTATTTATTTGCTTTGTCTGTTTGTTTTTTTCTTGTGGAGAGAGGGGTTTTGTTTTTTGAAAAATCTATACAATTTAAAAATAAAAATAAAAGCGGTAGTTTCAAAATAAAACCCCTATTAACTAAACTAGAACAGAAAACCTAAAACTAATAGAAAACATGCCTTAAAATGCAGAACACTGTGGTTCTATATGGGCTTTGGCAATGATATTGAAAAATTATAGTTCACTAGTTCATTTTTGCAACTATGAACGAACTATTAATTATGAACAATTATGAACTATGAACGAACTAGTTTATTTTGAAATTTGTGAACTGAACTTTGAACTACAGTAGTTCATGGGTTGTGTCCCCCCCATTATTTTCAATCCCATACTGTATCGTTTAACCATACCCAGCCCTACTGATAAACATTTGAAGTTTGGATTCTTCCAAGTCGTCTCTTCTGCACAAATGTGACTGACGTGTTTCTCCCGGCACACGGTGTTTGGCCCCGTGCAGTGACAGCATCCTGGACACACCATTACGACTGTCCTCCGCTTCCGTGACCCGGCACAAACAAACGTGACCCGAGACGAGCGCGTGTGACACCTCCCCATTCAATCTGTTCCGACTGTCTATTGTGCAGAGGGACTGCCAATCCGGAGGAGGTACGGTGCGCGGCAGTTACGGGACGCATGTGAACGCCTCGCGCTCCACCTCTTCTTTCAGCCGCGGCGGAGGAGAAAGCTTTGATCTTTTGTTCGAGGAGCGGAGAGAAAAGTGGGCTTCCTATTTTCCAATTTCTACCTGCCAAGATGAGCTACAGTATATCCGCAGTCAGTCGGCCGGTCAATTTCTCAATCAAAACACATCGACTTGTGAGGAGGCGTGTGTCCATTTTGAGTGCAAGGAAAGAAGTAGAAAGCTGCCCTCGCTATATTTAAAAAGTATCAGTGTTGTGTACCCGGACAAAAATAAAAAATGTTCAACTATTTTATACTCAGACATGTAGCAGTAACAAATGATGCAAGTATAAACCAGGGCTGCTTAATATACTGTATATTCAAGTTATTGTGTAGTAATATTCAGTGACGCAATATCCATATCACATTAAACCACAAAATAATCTAAGAATGTAATCAGTTCCTCTGTTGATTATTTTTACAATAATTAGAGCAATCGTTTTGCTGCAGAAGATGCACAGAAATTGTAAATTTGATGAACTTTTTACCACATGAAGCTAAATTAGCGCAGTTTGAGGGCATCTTGGTAGCGTAATAACTTAATAGGTAAGGTCTGTGGATTGTGAAAGTGAGTCCTTTTATATTTATTTCCAAACTGGTTTTGATCTGGCAACACAAAAACTAATTGTCACAAAAATAGTCCTGATTTTAATCCTGATTTAGTCATTTTATGTCTAAAAAACAGGTTGAGTTTTGTGCAACGACAATTGAAAGTTGTTAAATGAAATATTGCAATGTTATTGTTATTACATAATTTAATTGAATTATTGATTATTATAACGTTTTGTTCTATTGTGCCACTTTAGATCACTAATTGAGAATTGAAAAGGTGAAGCAGGACAAAAAAAAAACATCTTTCATTTGCTGGAACAGAAAAATTCATTGATGTACTCACAAAAAGTCCAATACATGTGAAGGTTTTGCTACGTGCATAATGCAACACAACATACTGTATGTAGTATGACGTACTGACAGGGCCGCCCCAATGATTCACGGGGCCCTTAGCGGCATTATGTCACGGGGTCCTCAGTACTTCATCCTCCTGACTATGTATAAAAGAACATTGACTACAAAAGAAAAGAAATCTAGAAATTTGTAAAAATTTTGGTGAAATGATTTGAGTAACTAATTTCAAGAAAGTTTTTTACTCTTAAATTAAGAAAAAAATATCTCATCACACTCAAAATTTGATGAAAACAATATTAATTTACTCAATAAGTATGTTGTTGATGTGTTTTCCTAAAAAGAAAAACTTACCCCACTGACAAATTTCTTGAAATGAGTTACTCAAACCAAGGGTAAATATGTATTATTTTAAGAAAATTGTACTTAATTCTATATTTCTTTTGCAAAGTACAAGTTATTTTGAGGAGGTATTCAACATGGACATTAGGTTAAACCCTCCAGCCAGGTGATGCTGACCACGAGGCTGGCTCTACATCTGGAGATGGGTCCCCGAGCGCCGTCAACACGGCTGCCCACTGCTCCTGACGGATTGTCCCAGCGGCATCGAAGGATGGGTCAAATGCAGAGAATGAATTTCCCTACGGGGATTAATAAAGTATACCTTACCTTACCTTACCTTAACATTTGAGGGAAATTTACGAGGCACAAAAGACCTGTAGTAATAATTTGTACACTATTGGGCCCCCCTGGTGGTCTCGGGGCCCTAAGCAGCTGCATAGTCCGTTTATTAGGCTGGGCCGTACTGTATGTAATATATCAACTCAAAGTAGGGCTGAGCAAAATCAATTTAATCAATTTATCACATTTGTAGCTAAAATCGATTTTTATTTAGCAAATTTGAATTTGAATTAAGAATTTAAAAAAAGTCTCTAGCCCATTCCTGTCAGGAGTTATGGAATTTTAAAGAAATAATTAAAATGCTCAATTCAGCCACTAGGGGGCACCTGTCCAGCAGAGGGCACTGACACTCTCTTATGGCCATACTGCCCCTTTGCTCTGTCTGGTCCTGTCAGATTTCTGTAGTAGGCCCGTGTAACTATGAAAGGGGCTAACTGGGCAGTTGAAAATATTATTTATTTTCTAAAATACACCTTAAGACAGAAAATCACATCTGAATAAAAAAATAAAAACAAACTGCAGGACTCTCAGACTCCCCCAGGTCAAAAGTACAAGATGTCATTTTAAGTCATTTCATTAAAAAAAGGTTCATACTGTCTTCTCAGTACTTCTCTTTTAAGAAGAACATCGTAATATATTTTTGTATATTTGTTGTCAAGACAGTATGAACTTTATTTATGAAATGATTTAAAAGGAAGTCATGTACATGTCACTGCGCCATCTTGTGAACTTCTGAAGAAGTTTGCAGTTAACAGACGAAACCAGTAAAGAAGGTGAAGAAAAACCTCCTGTCTTTTAAGAAGAACATCGTAATATAGTAATTTTAAGTGCTGTAAAAAAAAATATATATTTTTTTTAATCGAATTGAAACTCGAATAAAAAAAATAAAAAAAAATCAGATTTTTTTCAGGCCAAATGGCCCAGCCCCAACTCAAAGGTGACTGTGGATGCTTCTATGTGGTTAGAACTAAGTGAAAATTCAAAGAATTCATAGCTGAACACAAGTATGCAACCCCCACACAAAACATCACCTATTCTATGGCCATTGGCTAAGCATTAAAAAGGTGGGACCCAAATATCTTAAAAGTCATGGTAATTGAGGTTTAACCTTCACATGCAAGAGGTGGGGACAGACTGAGACTCCTGCTGAAACAGAAACCTTCTGGATACATACAAGCTCAATGCTACTTATCCCTGCCTCAATGTACATCTGTAAATTCACCCATTTACGCTGCTGTCCTTGTATAGCAGTTTTATTAGATTTTTTTCTGCGCCTTATAGTTTTATAATTCTTATATATTCTTTTTTCCCCATAGTTTATAACATCATTATTACAAGTTTATGTTTCATGTTGCACAAGTCTGTGAAACCTTTCATTGACAATGGAAATAAAATATTCTATTTTGATTCTGAATGAAGAGAGACCTATGACTAAATAAAGAGCCCTCACTTTGCTCATTACTGATTAATTGTGTTTTATTACTGCGTTAAGTATTAACTAATGTTTATTGTCTGATTATCCTCGGACGGATTGTTGTGCAACTGTACATTTGCCACATCGTCAACAAACTACTCTCTTGTTAGCATGCTAGTTTGCATGAAGCATAGTAATAGGCCTAGTGGCATTGTATGTGATCCTTCATGATAGTATAGATCAGGGATGCCCAAAGTATTTTCCATGAAGGGCCAAAATGGAAAAGTACAGGCGACCAAACGGCCAAATGCAATACTGTTTTTACGTCAAGAAAGACCAAATTCAACTAAATCTATGTGTTATTGAGTAGGACATGCTGTTTAGGTGTCCTTAGCAACTAGTAATAGTCTATTCAGTCAAATTAATATAATAATAAGTGTAAATTTTGGGATTTAAGAGTATTTCGCCTTATTTTAAGGATTTGCAACTTCTCAAGTAAAAAAAAATTTCAATAGAAATAGATTTTTGTTATTTTATTCCAAGTAAAATTA
>OMNZ01107708.1:0-10205 GCA_900303255.1 Lesueurigobius sanzi
ATGAGCCCTATTGTCTATCCCAGCAGCAGAGAGAGGTGAGAAGTTCTCAATCTTTAGAGCCAGATTTCTCAGCTTTGAGGATCTATGAGGGCCTACCTTCAAATGGTCACAACTTCTTCAAATATTATCAGATTTCCATGTGTTACACATCATTGGAAAGCTTGGTAATAACTCAAAATGCCCAAAATCGACTTGTTCTCCATTTGTCCATGGACTGTCACATATGAGATTTAAATAGGTTAGGTCCTCGTCTAAGTACATTCTTTGATTACCATTTACTAGCAGCGCTGGTCATGAGGAGCATGTTTTGTATTGGCAAAAGTATAATCCAAAATGTTTTGCAGTGTAGCTGTCAAAGGCACTATACCAGAGTTTTTTCCTAGTACCACTGTGGTTCTCCCCGAGGTTTCTCTGTTTTTTTCCCCATGGGGGTTTTGAAGTTTTTTCTTGCAGCGGAGAAGGGTCAAAGGATGATTTTACATCTGTTTGACAATTGTTTTTCCATTTGATGTTCATTTGTTCTCGGTCTGTGACGGCCTTTGAGATGACTCCTGTTGTTATATTGGGCGTTACAAAACCAAATCGATTGATTGATTTGATAAATATACAGCTTTTTTTTGTCAATTTCATGAGTTTAGAGGCTGGTTTTGTTGCATTTCTCTGACGGTGATCCTTAAAAAGTGACTCCGCGAGATGTCCTCCCTGATCACGTGCCCCAACTCATCAGTTCTGGCGTCTGAATGGCCAGTGAACCAAGTAAAGAAGCTCTCTGGCTCTTCATGGTGTCTTTTCTTTACGGCTTTGTTGAGTGACTGGCTAGTGCGCTTTGTCAGATCCTTTCCAGTTTTCCATTTGGTTTCAGTCGATTTGGACACTGGATCACCACTCTCATTTACATGAAACTCTTTGGAAATGTGCTTTGAAAGTTACGAATGTGTTTGGACCATAACTATCAATTCATTTGACTCACTCTCTTTCATTATTCGTAATAAAAAATCAGGGTTTAAAAAAACAATGGTGACTAATCGGGCTGTGGTAACCATAGAGCGTAAACAGTGGAGGAAGCCTGCGTGGCTTTCCCCACTGCGTTCAACACGGCCTAATGAAGCCAGCTAGCTTTTGAACCGCTGCCATGTTCCATATTTGAAGTTCCAAGTTTATTTGTCATGTGCATTACAGTACAAGGTACCCTAAGCAAAGAACAAAGTTTTGCCCTGGCACTCTCTCTGCTGAATGAAAATGTCCTAATTTACAGATTAAAAAAAATTGGAAAAAAAAGAACACATCAATACAAACGTTACATTTCATTTACATGGAAGCAATTAGCCCTCCTTGAGGCTAATGTTCATAAGCCTGACCGCCTGAGGATAAAAACTGTCTCTAATTGGTATGTGTGACTCACGTTCTCGTGGGAACCGCAGAGCAAGAAGGCACCTGATTGACCTTTTATTATGTGTTTAATATCTTAAATAACATTAAAAATAATAAAAGACAAAGAACAGGACGATGTAGCGCATGGTAAGACAAGCACTTGAGGCTCATATTAACAAGACCATTTCCAAAGCGGAGTTAAAGAGGGGCCACAAATAGGAGCTTCCGGGCCCGCCCCCGTATGCTAACTGACTTCACAGAGAACTAGCCAATTGTACCTCCATCATTAATTGACACTCTATTGTGGTAACTTGTGGACATAAAACTTACAATTATAAATTTAAGATTTAAAACAGAAATTGAAAAATTACAAAAGCATTTTGGTGTTTTCCTTTTGCGCGCTGTGGTCAGTAGTTAAGTTGGCACAGAGCTGATTAACTTCAGTTGTTTCCCTAAATGTAAAATGTAGTGTGAATTTTCCTCCCCTTTGTGACCCTACTCCCCTTCCCCCTGTACTTGTACTCACTGTATGTGTTGCTTGTATCGTTCCAGTGAATGAGGACACGCCCCCTCCAACATGCTGCTGTCTCTGGCCACACTGGGCCGAGCCAGGGCGTACGCTGGGCCTCTGCTCAAGTGCCTGTCCAGCTCCACATCTCTGAAGCTCTTACCCCGGAGCACCAGCTCCCCGGGGCCCCGTAGACATCTGAGCGGAGAGCCCACACCCTCGTACAGCTATGTGGTAGTGGGGGCGGGGTCAGCGGGCTGCGTCCTGGCCAATCGTCTCAGCGAAGATGCCCATGAGTCCGTGCTGCTGCTGGAGGCCGGGCCCAAAGACCAGCTTCTGGGCAGTGTGCGTCTGTCCTGGAAGATCCACATGCCGGCCGCACTCACATACAACCTCTGTGACGACAAGTATGACTCGCCATCCTACATCGTTATAGCATCTCTGACAGTTTCCACAGGGCATTAAAAAGCATGCATACTAGGGCTGTCACTAACGATTATTTAGGTAATCGATTAATCGGACTGGAAAGTGTAATTGTTAAAAGCTTTTTGCACATGAAGCTAAAGTGACACCGTTTCAGGACGTCTTAATGGACTAAAGTTAAAGGTAATGTTTGTAGGATGCTCTTTGTACAAGTTCCACATGTCATTGCTCATTTGAAAGCTAAGAAAATTCACTCTGGGATTGTAAAAGTGAGAGCGAGAGAGTCCTCTTTCTGCCTCAGATTAGATTATGATCCAAGATTTGGAACAATCAGAGCAAAAATATTTGCAAAAAAAACTTCTAGAACCAATGCCTTCAGAGTCAACATAGTTTTTTCACAAAAAATTCAAAATTTTGATGTAATTCTTACTCTGTCTGAGTCTGTATATCCCAGAAACGATTAATCGATTACTAAAATAGTTGACAGCTATTTCAATAATCGATTAGTTGACGATTAATCGATTAGTTGTTTCAGCCCTAATGCAAAGTGTCAACAATAAAGTCTTAAAAGTCATTGTAAAGAATTCAAATTGGCATTAGATCTAAAGTTCAGGAAATAATTACATTGCGCAACCAGCTTGCTCAACAAACAGGGTTAGGCACAATAAGTAGCCTGCTGTCTCGTATTGTGTTAAATTACTATTTTATTAGATTTTTTATCTTATTCTATTTTTATGCATGCCTTTTAATAGTTTTCCCACATAGTTTATTATTTATCATTATTACAAGTTTATGTTTCATGTTGCTCAAGTACACCAAAGAAAATTCCTATTCTGTGAAACCTTCATTGACAATAAACTCTATTCTGATTCAGCCTAAACCCTTTCGGTCATACTGTATATGGAATAATGAAAATGTTTAAACTAGTTTTATTGCAGAAGTTTGTCCAAAAAAAAGGGTCCACACCCGGTGCCCTAAGGGCCTGGGGGCCAAATGCAGCCCTCAGACCAATTTTTGTTGGCCCCCAAACTTCTTGTTGAATTGGCACACATCACATCTTTTTTGTGCAAGTTTAACAATTCTACCCAATTTAAAGCTAAAAATTAAACCGGACTAAAACAAGGACAAGACCAGTTCAAATCCTGGATTAAAGTATGTCCAAACCAGTTCTAAAACACGACTAAAAGTAGATCTAAACAAGGACTAAACCAGGACTAAATATCAGGGTGAAGCCAGGACTAAACTATGATTAAACCAGGACTAAATCAGCACTAATCAAGAACTAAATATGGTCTAATCTAAGAATACATCAGAACTGATCCAGGTCTAAACCAGATTTATTCCAGAACTAAACCATATTGAAAAATTCCTCAGAATAAACCAGGGGTGCCCACACTTTTTCGGGTTGTGAGCTACTTTTAAAGTCAGCGAGGCGTGGAGATTTTTATGACGGGCACGAGGGGGAGTTTTTACCAGGATTGTTATAATTATTTTGTTATTTGTTATAATTATGTACTATTTTAAAATTAAAACATTTAGAAAATTTCCTCTTCAACAAAATAAAACTACAATGTATAATACCATGGAGAGAGAACATTTTCAAATTGATAAATGTTGACTACAAGTATGTGTTAATAAAAGTACGCGCTACAGAATATTGCCGCATGTTTCCGGACGCTCGTTCTGTGCGTAAAACCATAGTGCCAAATGCGAGCAGACAATTTGGAGAGATAGGACTCTGCGATCGACTCAATTTGCTTGGCGATCGACGTAATGGGCACCCCTGGAATAGGGCTGGGCGATATGGCCAAAAACCTTTATCACAATTTTCTTTAGTTTAAATCACGATATCGATTTTATCACAATTCCTGTATAATGTCTTTTAAAGGCGACTAAAACCATCTGTTTCTTCTTGGGTTTTGTAGTGGTTTAGTCTTGGTTAAGACCTGTTTTAATCCAAGTTTCAGTCCAGAGTTTTGACCTGCTTCCCTCATGGTTTAGTCCTGGTTTCAGACACAGTTTTCTCTTGTTTTTTTGTCTGATTGAGTCCTTGGGTTTAGATGTGGTTTAGTATTCTGTCCCTGGTTTAGTCGCTTTTAGTTTGGTCTCTGCTTTTGGCCGGTTTAGTCCCAGTGTAAGCCAGATTCAGTCCATGATATTGTCTGATTTTAGACCTGGTTTAGACCTGGTTTTCTCCTGGTTTGTTCTGGTTTAATCCTGACCGTAGAAGCAGTGAGTGGAGATCAGTATTTGAGCTTTTTGGTGACGATGTCACCAAAAAAGCAGATCATCATGGAGACCAGATCACGATTCGATTTTTATCATCATATCGCCCAGCCCTACCCTGGAATAAACCTTCCAAACATTAAGTTCAACACTGTGAAGTTTGGAGTCTGTAGGAGAGATGTTGAGATGTTGTCACCACATTGAGAAAAATGCATTTTGAAAATGGTCATTATGGTTCCAATTTCCCACATAGTTCTATGGAGAAATGCTGGATCAGTGCAATAATCATACTCCCTATTCTAAAGATTAGTTCATTTATTAGTTTCCAGGTGAAAGTTTATATGTTAAGAGCAAACCTGAAAATCCCTGCAGTTTCCTTGCGTTCACGTAGAGCTGAAACCCATCAAATGAACGTGAATGTCTTCCTCAGGTTTAACTGGTACTACCACACCGAGCCACAGGCGCACATGGACAACCGCGTGCTGTACTGGCCGCGGGGCAGAGTGTGGGGCGGCTCGTCCTCGCTCAACGCCATGGTGTACATCCGCGGACACGCCGAGGACTACAACCGCTGGCACCGCGAGGGCGCTGAGGGGTGGGACTACCAACACTGCCTGCCCTACTTCAGGAAGGCCCAGGGGCACGAGCTGGGAGAGAACAGGTAAACGAAAGGGTTTAACTGCCAGACCCTGCAGGTGGGAACATGGGGTGGGCAGTTTTGAGATTTCTGTGTAGTATGGTCCCTAAATAACTTTGCTACAAAACAGAGTAAACCCACCCTTTACGATGGTTGTTTTATGATGTTTTGTCGAGCCAAAGTTTGACATATTTGGTATTATCCACATGGAATATGTTAAATCCACAATAAGACGCTGTACATCATACGTGACCAGCCATGGGATGTAGGAACACAAGTCGATTCTGGGGCATTTTGAGTTATTCGGATTCTGAAAGTGTAGTCTCCAAGCTTCCCAACAATGTGTAACGCATGGAAATCTGATAATATTTGGAGAAGTTGTGGCCATTTGAAGGTAGGCACTTTGCAAAAGGTAAACCGGAGAAAAGCCTTCTCTCTGTCTGCTTGTTTTAGCACAATGGTGCTCATTTGCATCTCGTTTCCATCACCATTTTCTCATTGGCTGAAGCGACTGCCAGTCTCATTCATGATACTTGGCGCCACTTTCATAAGGACAACGTTTGTGAAAAAGAGGTAAACATGGCAGGAGACTCCACAGACATGGCCCGGGATTTGGTGTCGATCTTCGCGGGACCAGTGGCATCTTGCCTGGGCAAGATCGCACACACAGACTCTGAGTCTGACTATGTGAGCTCACTAAAGAGACATCAGCTTGTAGCAATGATAGAAAGGGACATATTGGGACTTCTAAGGAAGAATTCTTTGGATGAAGACAACGCAAAGTAAGCAATTTAAGCTTTTTACTAGAAGAATACTGTTGGAAATGTTCACACCGGAATGTCCAGTATGGAAATTAACTGTGTTGCGGCACACGCTCACTGGCTTTTAAAGATGCCAATACTGTTATCTGAAACATGGAGAGGCTTCTCTGTGATCTCAACTAACAGATTCTGCAAAAAAAAAAAAAATCATTCTTTTTGTAAAATCTTTCATTTTGTCCCTGGCGCGAATCTTGTGCTGGCGAGTCTCTCTGGGACAAGCCAGAGGAGAAAAGATGCATTTAAAAGAACTTGCGCATCACCAGATGTAACTAAACTTTAAAGCCTTTTTTCTGCGAATGATGTTTTCAGTTTATTCTTGCAACGAGGTTTGCCACCACATCTCATCAGTCCTGCCTCAAGGAGTGTCCATCAGGGACAGGTCCAACTGACTGAAGGACAGCTCCATCCACCAGGCTGACAGGAAGCTGAACTCTCCCCTTCCCTCTCTCTGCTGCCCCCTATCGTGCTCATAGTTACTATTGTCTTTTTTATTTCATTTATCTGTGTGTCAGATTCTCGACTACATGTTTTGCGTGTAGTAGCATGAGTAAAAAGACCCAAAACTGAGCCAAGAAAAGAAATAGATCGAAGGCAGATTAAAACATTGCCTACGTGTTTGGGTGCTTGTAGGCCAGGCAGGGAAAGCTCAGAGCTCTGCAAGGCTGCAGCTTCACTCAACTGTTAAAACAACGGGAAACACCATCATTCTCAGATGACGAGCCATGACTCAAATAAGAATTTCACTTGTACAACATTGTATTCCATACAAATATTATTATTATTATTATTATTATTATTGAAAAAGCCTTTGGTAGGCCTTTTAAAGTTTCCAAAAATCATGTTCCAGGATTCTGTTCAGTTTAGTTTAGCATCATTTATCCTGTTTTCTTACATAAACAATAGGTATCTGTTATACCAACAAAATACATATAATGAGGGATTAATTAATGAAAGGTAAAAATAGCTGAATGATGAAAGAGGGAAATTAACCCGAGTGAAACCACTGGTCCCGGCCAGGTGAGAAGCAATAGTATGTGGTCACATGTACCATGGATCTCAGCTGATGCTATAATCCTATGAGCAACATTTCAAAATACAAGAACCATAAAATGACAATAGAGAAACACTATTGGCATATCAAATATAATGCAATGTGCCATACACATACTGTATATACACAATCAGTTTCTGTTATAAGAAGCATTAATGAAGTGGGCTAAAATCTACTGTGTCCTGGATACTCTATAACCGTAAGAGCTGAGACCTGCCCAAACTGCATGAATGACTACTCCAGGTTTGTGTTTACCAGGCATCGATGTTTTGATCTCAGAAAAATCTATTTTGCATGATGCCGTATGTCTCTTTTAATGTTTGACATTTGTACAGAGAAACCTAGTGTTCTTCGGAGAATCACCCAGACTCGGGACTCATACTGTGTTAGTTTTGCTGCAGGTGACTACTGCATTAGTGAGTTAGCGCTTCACTTAATTCGCCCTAGTGACTAGATTGTGCCGGGACCACTAAGACGTTGAATCACATATTGTGTACACAGCTCAGGGTGAATAGTGTGATTCTTGACAGATATGGAGAGTTGCCAAGTTGATAAAAACTGGTTGTAAGAGGATTCCCAGGTGTGGCCCAGCAGGGTTCCCACTATAGAGTGTGTAATATTGTTGTGCATTTTTACTGGAAGTAGCAGCGCTTCGCCCAATCAGCTTGAAGTATTCTGCTGAAGGTCCCTTCTTTTAATGGATTTGACAGGAGCAATCCCATATTGACATTTTGGAGAACGCAATCAAGAATGCTACATATCATCAATCTGATGAATATCCATTGATGTTTTTGAGAAAGTCCAATCAGTTGGTGCTTTGTGCCGTCATTAAAAGAAAGAAAAACTTTAACAGGCTTTCAAGTTAACATATACCGTATTATCCGGACTAAAATTCTCATAGTTTGGCCTGTCCTGCTACTTATATCTGGTGTGACTTAATGAATGAATGAATTGATATGTTACGTTGGCATACTGTACACCTATTCAGCCGGTTGTTCTCTATTCTATTGTTGTTATCAGGATCTACCCTCCATCTGATCTATGTAATTTCGTTGTACATTGTATAATGACAAATAAAGCACTTCTTCTTCTTCTTCTTCTTCTATCATGATTTGCTTTTCGAGATGAAATATCTGTTCTTGGTCTCAGATTTTGTTAAATAATTTTTCCCCAAAAAACTGCGACTTATAGTCAGTCTTGTTATAGTTATAGTTACTCAATACTTGTTCCAAAAAGTATCTGAGTTAGTAACTGAATTACTTCATCATAAAAGTAACTTGTTACCGGGGAACGTAACTATTTGCGTTACTGTAAAAAAAAAAAAAAGTTGCCAAAGAATTTGATCGATCTGATCCGAGGGAAACGAGAGGGGCCCGGTGACAGAGAGGCACCTGCTCCGATACAGACTCCGAATAGCCCCGCTAGGGCTGCACGATATATCAAATTTATCGTTCTATCAAGATTTTAGTGCCACACGATAGAGGATTAGACGATATCGATAATAACGATATACTGTGCGGGGCTCCCATGTGGTTGCCAGTGCGATCCAGGCTGCTGGACCCACCGGCCTCAAAACATGAGCAATAACGTGGAGTAAGTGTGGCTTTAGATCAATTTACAGCAGTGAGTTTTCATTTAGGTGCAACAGTTCATACTGCAATGTAAATTCCACTGTGATTTCTTGTTGAAGCCGTTGTGCCATCATAAGATTTGGCCCATGTAAACCCCTTGTGTGTAACAGGTACAGAGGAGGCAGTGGGCCGCTGAAGGTGTCCAGGGGTCGGACCAACCACCCGCTGCATAAAGCCTTTATAGAAGCGGGTCAGCAGGCGGGATACCCCTTCACGGATGACATGAACGGGTTCCAACAGGAGGGGCTGGGCTGGATGGACATGACCGTACATAAAGGTGCATCACAGCATAACGGGTCCACATTTAGTCGAATTAGCAGTTTTATTTCATGTGACACCAGAGCATTCATCAATGTTTCTTCACAGGTTTAAATGGGACATTCCAAGGGCCTTTTTTCTGCAGCCCTGTGTTTATTTCACAGTGAAAACTAAAGTGAAAGTGCAGCGCTGACGCATGGAAATCGGATGTTTAATGTCTTTTTTCCTCTCTCTTAATATTGAATTCATGAGAGAACCGACCAGAGAAAATGTATAAAATATATTTTGAAAACATTTGCACCAATTTACTACCCTAGTAGCCTATTTATTATTTTAAAATCCTTTTTTAAATGTATTTTTAACATTGGATGACTTGAAAGCAAATATAAAATTGTAGATATAATGTCTTCTTTTTTTTGTGAACATTTAGACTCTAAACTTGAAAGGTTTTGAGAAATTTTCTGTGTTTTCTCCCTCAATTTTGACAAATTGTGAATAATCGTGACCCATGGCTCAGAGGGTCACAACAGAATGGGAGATCACATGAAAGTTATTTTCAATATATGTATATGTACAAAAATATACAGACTGTACGGTGTTTCACCGTGCAGTCTGGTGATAGTCAGTGGGCGTCCTGGGAAGAGGAGAGAGCAGGACAAAGTTGGGCACAGCCTATTTTAACAAGAGCAGGACACCGGGCCCAGGTGCCCCTGATTAGCAGGAAGGAACACCAAGGACCACCAAGGGGTCGTCACATCTTAAAGGAGACATATCATGCTAAATCGACTTTTTAAAGCTTTTAACCATGTTGTAATGTTGGTCCCTCGTCAAAAACATACCTGGAGCAGTATTTCACTTCATTCACGCAGTTTTGAATGAATCCTGTTTGCGTTGGGCCTGTCACGTTGACTTCTACAGCGCTGGGTTTTGTACTTCCTGGTAACAATTACGTCATTGTTCAAACCCCCAAACTGTCCTCCGCATTTTTCAATAATCCAAAATTGATCAGTTCTGAGCCGTTCTGTCTCATAGCGTGGACCCAGCCGCTCGGTTGCGCTACAGCCACATGTTCAAATCAACGCTAATTGTTTGTTTTTTACAATGCGATTCCCCCTGTTGCCTGTAGGGGGCGCTCCAGGCCAAATCCTCATCAGCCCTGACACATACTATAATTTGAGTATCACATCATCTTCACAGAGGCATTATTTGAATGTATAAAATGTAAAATATCAATGCACAGACATCCTAATGAAAGATTTTAAGCCTGTTTTTAAAATTG
>OMNZ01107713.1:0-14119 GCA_900303255.1 Lesueurigobius sanzi
CTCTCTCTCCTTCTTTTCTCTCCCTCTCTTTCCTTCCCCCCCCCCCCCCCCCCCCCCCCCCCCCCCTCCCTTCAGCCCATGGGATCAGAACGGATGGAGATGCGAAAGAGGCAGATGTCGGTGCAGCAGGACTCGGCGGTGGCGGGAGGCGCTGCTGCACCGACGGGACAGGCCCAGACGGGACACAGCCCACGAGCCTCCAACGCCTGCTGCTTCTGCTGGTGCTGCTGCTGTAGCTGCTCCTGGTGAGTCCCTCCGGAGCGCACCGGTGGTGATGATGATGAGGCGGTTGTTCCCATAGGTTTCTGTTGGTGAAGATACAATTACACACACTGTTTTGAATTCGAAAAAGGCAGGAAATTGATTAATGCGTGTAATCATCTGTACAAACCCATATGTCAAAAAGTAACTATTATACCAGTCGAAGAGATGGGTATAAGCTAAATGTACTATCTGTTCTGTAATTATTAAAGGTGCATTATGTTTCTTTTTAAGTGAAAAAAACAAAAACATATACAGTATATACAGTATATACAGTTGTGCTCAAAAGGTTACATACCCTGGCAGAATATTATGCATTTTATAGAAACAAAAACCTTTATTTCACTCATGGTTAGTGGTAGCCTGGCCTTAGCCATCCGTAAACTCCAGTCAATTATCATTTTCCCTACATGTACGTCTGGGTCTGATCTCAGTGGCTGCGTTAACATCGGTTGAATTGCGTCGGACCATTCAGCGAGCGGGGGAGGCGGGTGTTGTAGGCCAGGCTAGCGAGTGGGGAAAATCAGATCCAATCGTTTCAAACTTTAAAAGGAGTTGACTCCTCCCACCTGAAAATGGAGATCAATTGTGTAGGGCCAGACCCTCTGTACGAAATGAGTACGAGGGGATGGTAAGACCAGGCTAGGTTAGTGGTTGCCTGAAGCCATTTATTGTCTAAAAAAACCTGTTTGTTTACGCTTTTTAACTAGAAACTAGCCAAATGTCCCTGATCAAAAGTTTACATATTGTGCATCTTGGAAACGAACATCATTTTGAGTCCAATTTTGTCAGAGAGTCCTGTATTTCAGCTGAAGTGAGTTTTTCTTTGCTCCTGAACAGTTTTCCTGGCAGTTGTTGAAGGTCATGTAAATGTTAGATGAGGCACATTTGAGTAGTTTCTGTTTCATTATGATTTCAAAAGAGTAAAATCATTTCTTTGACAATAAATGGCTTTGCACAACCACTAACCATGAGTGGAAAAAAGGATTTTTGTGTTATCTAGAAGGGTATGTCAACTTTTGAGCATAAATGCATATGGTACCTTTGCTTTCCATCACGGCAGCCTCTATCATGCTCCAGGATCAATTGTTTTTAGGGTTTTGTACCAAAATCCTGAAAACTTAAAAGAATTGATCCTGGAGTGTGATAGAGGCAGCTGTGGTGGAAAGCAAAGGTACCATTATGCTGCACCCAAACAGCCACTGGGCTACACAAAGGTCAAATATGTACTCGTATCAAGTATTCTTTTCACATAGGAAGTTGCGTAATGCACCTTAAGGTACACACAGTTACTGCTTTTATATTAGTATGACATTTTAAAATTTTAAATGGAGGTGTTTGAATATTCATTTGTGTTTTTGTCCATTAGGAATGAAGACAGGGATGACAGGAATCGAAAAGTCTCTTATGACGTCAAAGAGGGGACCGCAGACTGTGAAGAGTGGTCAGTACAAACATACACAACCATTTTAAAAAGTAACTTAACAATAGCTGTAGTATTTGTGGTAGTGGTGGCTAAATACTACTTGATTTCAGATTTGCCACTATATCTTTAACCATTTTAATCTTTCCATTGTAGTATTCAGAATGCCAAATATACATTACACAAACATCCTCATAAGGTTCCTCATGTGTCCTCAGCCCGAAGCCGACGCTGGACGAGGTGCGCTCCTGGGCCCAGTCCTTTGATAAGCTGATGTGCTGTCCGGCCGGCAGGAACTCCTTCAGACAGTTTCTACGCACAGAGTTCAGCGAGGAGAATATGCTGTTCTGGTTAGCCTGTGACGAGTTCTGCCAAGAGACCAATAAGAGTGCAATAGAGGAAAAGGCGCGGGTTATATACGAAGACTACATCTCCATCCTGTCTCCGAAAGAGGTCAGTGCACTCTCTATGACCAGTGTTCGATAAATAACTTGCTAAAATACAATAATAAACAGTACAAAAGTGTAAAGAGTGCATCAAATGGGTTATGTGGTCTAATGGCACGAGGGACAAAAGACTTCCCTTCCTCTGTCTGTCTGTGGAGCAGCGCTGGGACAACAGTCGACTGCTGAACATGCTCCCCCTTTCAATGACTTTCAATGATGGATATTTTGTCATAATTTTAGTCAAAGTAATATTTTCGCTGACTAAAATTAGACTAAGACTAAATAAAAAGTAGTTAATGAGACTAAAATGATGACTAAAAGACTCCAGATATTGTTGTTGTAAAGATTAAATGAGCCAACAATGAAAAGAAGGCACTAAGAAATGTGAACTTCAAGGACACGGTTTGAAATAGCCGCATATCATTTAAATTCATTGCCAAAGGAACAGGCCTGTGCTTTGTTCATGTGGGAGAAGCTCCTTAAAATATCTCAAATTAGACTCAATTTAAAAAATAATCGATGATAATTGACTAAAACTAAATCACATTTTCGTCAAAACACTAAAACTTATTATGATGCTACTAATGTGTATGAAATGTGTATGTGTCATTGGATTAGGCTGTTTTTTTTTGTTTTTAACTTAATTTTCAGGTTTAAAGGTTTTATCAGGACACAACATTGGTAATTATTCTGTAAAACTGCATAAAGGTCCTTGTACAACACATAATGTAATCTTATATGTATTTCTATACCAATCCCAAACCACCCTCATGGAGTTTATATTATACTTTGTTGATTTGTTTTACTTCTTTGTAATAAATGCATAGATTACATGTAGTACTGTTTTTGAAAGTAATTGAAAATACTTCATAGTGTGGCTTCAATTCAGTTGTGACAATGTCCAAATGTCCTGATATGATATTTACAGCAGGTTGTGGGCAGGCTCATGTGATGTTGGGACCAACCATCAATCTATAACGCCAAGCAACGACCCAAATAGCAATTGAATGTGTTATATAAACACACATTATAGTTGAATAAACATTAAATTATCCTATAAAGCTGCAATTATGGTCAAAGCAATTCATTCTAACAGAGTCGGGGACATTTCTGTGCTTTATGCAGCAGACAAATATTTTTAAAATAAATTTTATCTTAAAAGTTAATGTACCTTTTGAGTTCAGTAAGTCACGTCAAGAAATCTGCCATTTGGGGCAAGTTTTTTTCTCTTAGATTAAGAAATAAACATCAATAATAAGTACAGTATGTAAAGTGAAGTGAGATTGTTTTATATCATTTTCAGTGTCATTAGATTTTGTTTTGGTCAGATTTCTTGATATTAGTTTCTCAAATGAAGGGCACGGAAATTATACATATTTCTAGATGACTTGTAGATAAATACAAATCTAGTTTTCTAGCATTTCTGTGACAGTGATCCTAAAAAGTGACCCCAGAAGTTATGAAATGAAATGTGCTTATAAGCTCATCCCTGTGAAGAGCTGGGTGTTAGAAATGTGTGAGGAAAGACAAAAAGGAGTTCGGACACCAACTAATAATTGAATTTATTCATTGCCTCTTTCATTGTTTGTAATATAAAACAAAACAGGTGTAGTACATTTCACAAAGAACGCATTTCAACACTATTTAACAACTTTAGTTTCCTCTTATTATATACAGTATACAATATTACCTAAATGTTTGGAGAGTATGTTTGATATTTTTGACATCATGCATGTAGAAATTTAGAAATTCTTTGGCGAGGTACAGCTAGCTCCCGAGCTACTGGTTGGAGATCCCTGATTTATACAACATTGCTCTCTTTTAATGTTGAAAATATTAAAAGACAAAGAACAGTACGGTGTAGCGCGTGGTAAGACAAGCACTTGACGCTCATATTAATGGGCCTCATTCATGAATATTTTCTTAAGCAAAAGTTCTTAAGTACAACTTAGGAAAACCTTGAGAACATCTTAGGTCTGATTCACAAAGCGTTCGACAAAACTCTTCTTAAAGAAAGATGCCCCAAATTCATGAACATGACACTAAGAACACCACTCCCCTCATTATCAGGACATTTACATTATATTGAGTATGTAAATACAAAGACACACCCTTTAATCTTCCATATATGGGCATGACAAGAGCATGAGGCAGTACTCATTTACATATACTCGAGTACATGTGAGTAACTTTTTGAAGTATTTAATATTTGTAGGCGACTGATTTTAAATAGCGTTACTCTTATTGTAAACAGCCTGCTGTGTTTTGTCTAAAGTCTCCTCTGATTACGACAGGTGTGACTCAGAGCAGCAGCTAACGAGCTTCAGCCCTCAGCTGTGAAAGTCTGATTTACACTAACTATCTCTAGACCACCTCTGATCACTGTCATTCTCTCAAAAAATATATTTTTTAAATTAAATACATTTTAGAAAAATGTTTCTCATGCTGTGTAAGACTGACAATTTTGGGTCCATTTTGACTGTGATAATATACTAAAACTGCAGAAGAGTCCTCCTGACTGTTCTTAGGATTTGTTCTTCCAGAAGAACTCTTTCAGCTAAGAACAAAAATGTTGTTAAGTCGACCTTAAGAACAAATTAATGCATAAGTTTGTTTCATGAATGAGGCCCAATGAGCCTATTTTCGATAATGAGTTAGAGAGGGTCCTAAAGGTTTCAATTCAATGGAGCTTCCGGGTTCTGGAGCCAGCCCCTGTATGCTAACTGGCTTCACGGAGAACTAGCCAATTGTACCTCCATTATTATTACACTCTATGCTTACGACCCACTAAAAATGATTCCACGACCTACTTTTGAGTCCCGACCCACTAGTTGAGAACCACTGTTATAGAGGAAGCAATATTTGCAATTACATTTATTATTGTTATCATTATCTTATCTTAGCTTTTTTCTTTATCCTATTCCAGTATTATTACTACTGTTTGCAAACCTTTTTCTTCCTGATGGCACATTTCCTGACTTTTTGCACCCTCTTGTGTGATCCTGTCCTAAGAGCTGTTGTAACAAGTACATTTCTCATCAATAAAGAACTATCTTATCTTAAGCTGGCCACACACTACAGGATTTGAAATCTTTTGAGACTAAAAATCTGTGCACAGACCACACACACTTAAGGACAGTCATGAGGACACACATACACACACATGAAGAGTCCCAGGACAGATCATGCCATGAGAGAAAGTTTTTATTGAGCCACGCCTCCTCAGACTCAGAAAGACAAAAAAACTGGCTAAAAACCCTCTAGTGTGTGTCCAGCTTAACCTTGTCTTATCTTATCTTATCTTATCTCTTACTCAATACATTGTAGTTTTGTGAGCTGAAAAACCCATGATCATGCAAGATTTTGTGATGTTTGATGCAATTCTGCCGTACGCATCAGACGAGGCTTTCATTGGAACTAATCACCTGGTCCTGTTCCTTCTCCGCAGGTGAGTTTGGACTCCCGGGTGCGCGAGGCCATCAACAGGAACATGCAGGAGCCCAACTCTCACACGTTCGACGACGCGCAGCTGCAGATCTACACGCTAATGCAGAGAGACTCGTACCCGCGCTACATGAACTCCCCGGCCTACAAAAACCTGCTCAACGGCCTTTCAGAGCAGTGCCCCGAATCCTAGACCACCTGCCTCCTCCTCCTCCTCCTCCTCCACCACCCCCCTCCTCTTTCAAACAAACAAACAAACAAAAAAAATTACTTCTTTTTAAAAAAAAAACAAACAATATTTTATCCGTATGTTCAGTGTAGGATTACAAGAGAATACCAGGGCCCTTTACGCCTGGCCACTTTTTTGAAAACCAGGGATTTCAGCGCTATTGTGATCTGCACCTGACCGAAGTCACTCAGGTCTCGAAGAAAAACGACAAAAAAAAAACCGACAAAAAAAAGACTTCTCCCGAGGGCTCGACATCGCAAGTACTGCTACAAGATCAACATAGCGAAACACTCCAAAGGAATGCATTACCTATATGAGTTCTCTGTTTCTTTTGTGATAGAAACAATCTATTTTATTTGACGTTTTCTATTGGTCTGTTATGGTTTGTATGCTTGTCTAGGGGTATAAATGATTCCTACTGTAGACTATATCTATATATTTATGAGTTTGTAAATAGCAAAAATGAATAAGTGAGTATTTTAAATGTGGAGACGCCTGAGTTATATTAGTATATATTTAATGCGTATAAAAATCAAAGCTCAAGTCAAAAAGGCTACACGCGCTAGCTCTACTTGGCAGCTTTGTGGGGTACTGTACACACACACACACACACGTTCTCACTCATCGGTTTCACAAATCCTCGCATCTTTTGGTTCCGTTTGACTTGGCAACTCCAGTTCGTTGTTCGACATTGTCTGAAAGCGCAGCGCGGAGGTTTTGAGGGGGAAAAATACTTCAATAATTATGGATAGCATTTCGGTGGGTGTTTTTAGGTGTGATCAGGGCCGGTTCGAGCGTTCGCGGGGATTATGTAATGGGGCCCTCATTTCGGATAGATATATACTGTATATTCCCATAAATGAAAGACTAGAGTCGACTCCCCCCACCTTCATCCTGACTATGTTTGTAAAAGAAAGTAGAGCACACTGCAAAAATAAATCTTGAAATGAGCTAAAGAATTCTTAGAAGAAGTAAATCTGCCCTTGATTTGCGTAATTAGTTTCAAGAAATCTGCCAATGGGGTACGTTTTTTACTCTTAAGGGCCTATCTCACCGACCTGGAGACTAGTTTGCAAACCTCGCAGAGATTTGAGTCTCCGCGAAGTCTCCCGGTCTCCAGGGAGTTGCGGGAGACTAGTTCTCTAGGTCTCGGAGAGGTCTCAATTCAGTTGTGGAGACTTCGCCGAGACTTATTTCTTAATTTAAGTGTAACAAACAAGTTACTCAGGACAAAATGTGCTATTTTCGAGAAAATGTTACTTATATTTCCAGATTTAAGTTTGCAGTGTACTAGTTATTTTGAGGTGACACTAGACATTTAAAGGGAATTTATGATGCGCACAACACCTGTAGTACACATTTATGCACAATTGGGGGGCCCCTGGAGGTGTCGGGGCCCTAAGCAGCTGCTCTGTCTGCTTATTAGGCTGAACCGGCCCTGGGAATGATTGTAACTCAGCCCAGGAAAAAACGTGATTCATGTTAGGGTCCCCACTGTTTTGTTTGTAAGACAAAAGGTTGCTAACTTTACTGGCAAAAAGAACAAAGCACAAGTTTTAGCGTGTTTTTTTTTTTCTTTCTCTGAACTGGAAGAATTTCCTCCGTTTATATATTTTGTATTTTGTAGAGCTCTTCATGTTTTGTTTTCTCTTTTTCTCCTTTTGCAATTTTCTGCCTTTTGGTCTGGCCTCTTGAAAACCTGTTACAGGCTTTTGCGTAGTGTTGCTTATGTGAACTATTTTAAAACTGCGATTTTGAAGTATTGAAAAGTGCAAAGTAATTTCGTCAAAAGCATGCAATGTTGAGAAACTCCAATCGATGACAAAAGAACCACCTACATTTTGCCTGTGCATATTCAGAAGTTACAAAGTGTTACTGGCCGCACTCCACAAAGTGTTAGAACAAGTCAAAAAACAGAAGTATTCATGAATATTTATTGCCTCTATAACTATAACATGGTGAAGGGTAGATTTATGTTCTGCCTGAGGTGGTTTAAAAGGTGTGAAAGCTCTCAGTCGTCCAGAAGTGTTTTGGCAACAGCTTTGATGGAGCTAATGGCAGGTCCAGCCCCTCACCAAAGGAAATTTCAAAGCGACTCAGTGCTATAGGTCAGGGATAGTCAAGTTGGCCGGATGGGGGGGTCAATTTTCTTCCTCGTTAAAGGACCAGGGGCCAAACCTCCCAATCATGGCCCAAAGTAAAGGACTACTTTCTACAAATGTCAAATGTTGTGCATCATATATGACCTAATGTGGGTTTGGAGGGGAAGGCTATTAAAGGAGCCGAGGCATTTTCAGTATTTTCTGTGTAAGTTATACAGTAGAAAAAATGACCATCTTAAATAAGATGGAGAGAATTTAGAGAATTGACCTTGATTTTGATGAGTGGGTTTGGACTGTCTTGCATCAATTTAAGGTGTACAATTGAATAAGAAAATCAAAAACTTGAACTGAGACAAAAATGTCCATGACAAGAAAAATAAAAACTTCTTCCATTGCCACAGTGCATAACAAATGTATTAGACCACCTGTCATGAAAACAAGAAGACATAAATAGCGTAGTAATATATCAAAATTGTCAAATTAAAAAGATAAAGAAAAGTTTCAAATTAACAATTTCATTGCTGCTCAATAAGAAAATAACCAAATGGAATAACAAAATAGTCGAATAAGAGACAAATAACCATTGTTTTATGTAGTTTTGCAAAGTCTCTTTTGTTATTGAGTTCCATATAGTTTGTAGATGTTCCCAGAGACTTTCTTTGGATGAGACTTTGGCCTGATCAAGTTTTGATTTCACTAAATCCCTGATCTGTTCAATGGGGTTCAAGTGTTGGCCAGTCCATCAGATCCAGCTCCAGATTCCTTTTTCCTTCACCATTATAGAAACATAAAAAGATATTCTGGTAAACAAATACTGTTAAACTATGGCAGCAGTGGCAAACACCTTGTACTGGGGGTGATGGTCTAATATATTTGTTAAGCACTGTGATTCAATATTTCCAGTGAACATGTAAGAATGTTTCTCAAAATGATCTTGGAGGGCCAAAAGTTGCATAATTGAGGTCCGGATTTTCCCCCTGGGCCTGACGTTGCCTACCCCCGCTATAGATCTCCTTTGATGAGAGGCTTAATGTCGTCAATTCAAAGATGACTATGTTCTTAACACTGTTGATGGTTAGACTGGGATTAAGCATTGAGGTTTTTCCGGTAACTCGGAATTATTCACAAATTAATGTTGGAAAATGTCCGCTTTTCAACTAATCATAGTAACAATGATAACAGTGGGCTGTGATTCACATTCTTTGGTGTAGTTACTTGCACAGGCTTCGAACCAGTGAATACTATCGGCTACTAGAGGCTGAACATAACACTAAACAGTGTGTCAAAAAGTAATTGAACTCAAAGTCAGACCAGGTCAGCAGCAACACCAAAGCCACCATCTAAAACTGTGTCTTTACTCGTCTATTTTATTACATTATTCTTGTTTCCATTCGCTATAATTGGAGTTGCCAAGTGTCCAATGATGGTTTGTCTTTTATTATAATAGTTGTTTTGATATTGTGTATGTCGTTGCCTCACCAACTCGTCACTCAAAGACAAGATCCTCAGATTCAATGAGGAAGTGCCTTTACATTCAATTTTGTGACATCTTTTTCACGGGCAACAGTCGGAGTTCATTTTGCCATAAGATACAGATGTAACCATGCACTCCAGTCACAACAGCTTCTAGTGAGCAGTGGTTCAATTAGTACTACATTATTGTTATTATATACAGTATAATAACAGGAAATTGCAAGCAGTTCATATTTGCGTCTTCTCTGACTTGTCAATGCTCCGAAAAATGTGTATATTGTGACCTCTGTAAATGTAATCACAATATTTACCAGAGAAAAGGAGCCATTAATGTTTTTTTTTTTGTGTGTGAAGAGCAATCAACACATTTTGTGGTCACTCAAACAGGTGTTTCTTAATCTATGGTATGTTATTTTTGGAAAGGAGACATTTCAGGAGCATCCAGGAGCGTCAACATGTAAGAGAAGACGTCTACACTGCAAAAGGTGATCTACAAATGAGCAAAGTTTTCTTGAAATTAGTAGATTTCCCCTTCGATTTGAGCACATCAGACAAATTATCTGCCAATGGGACAAGTATTTGTGCACTTAAAATGAGAAAAAATAGCAAACTTTATATTTATTTTCCCATTTTAAGTTCTTTTTCTTAATCTAATTGCACAAATGCTTGTTCCATTGGCAGATAATATTGCTTACCTACTCAAATCAAGAGAAAACCTACAATTTAACTTCTTTCTAGATCATTTTTTGGCTGTAGGATCTACAGGGGTGCAGCCTGATTTTAAAAGGTTTGCCTGAAGTTAGGTTTGTCCTGGATAAGACCAAGTTTACACTGTAAAAAGTAATCTTCGTGAAATTATTTGACCTTGATTTTAGTTGGTAATTAAAATTATTACGTTTTTTGCGCTTAAATTAAGAAAAACAAAATGTAAATCTAAATTTACTTCAAATTATATGTGTAAGCTCTCAGTCGTACAGGAGTTGTCCATCGTAGGCAAAGATTCTTCAGTCTTCATCTGTATGTGGTTGAAGTTTAGGATGTTTCGCTCTTCATCCAAAGAGCTTCGTCAGCACTGAGCAACTTGAACGCCAGTGGAGTTTATGAAGACCCAGTAGGAGCAGTTTACCTCTAAGTCTCACCTCTCTATTAACACCTAACCACTGATGAGCACTGAGAGCTTCCTATAGTCTTGCCCTGGACTACTTGCACCGTTCTGTAGTCCTGGAATAGAAAGGACGATAGCCCATTCTCAGTCATGTCACTTTTGGTTGGCAGTCAGCCTTGTTATCAGCTGTTGTCGATGTTTTTTTTAATTTGGATTACATAACTTCTGCTAACCGAATGATGACGGCTGAGAAAAGTCTATAGAAAGGTGTTGTTCGCTCAGTGCTGACAAAGTTCTTTGGATGAAGAGCGAGACCCTACACTTCAACGACAGAGTATACGGATGAAGACCTAACAATTTTTGCCTATGGTTAAAATGATATGCTATTTCTTATCTTGAGTTCATAAATACTTGTTCCATTGGCAAATTTCTTTACTTGGCAAGTCAAAATAAGGCCAAATATTCTGAAATCAAGAATACTTTTTGCAGTGTATTCTTTGTGTCATCCTGGACTTATCTGGATACATGTATATCCAAACGGGAAAAGTTGGGGGTCCATTTACCTCTTACTCATTTGTGCCGAACACTACAGCAGTGATGATGGTGCATTGTTACATCTGTACATTTATCGTGTGGTTATTGGAGCGAGAGGCCAGTTGTTCTAACGGAAAACAAAGTCTCTAATATTGGCCAAATAACTGCATGTGTTCTTTTTTCTTTTCGTTACTCCATATTATTTTTTGGCTGTAAAAGTCCATATTGGGAGAACCATGAATCGGACCACACATGTGTTTTTGCAAAGCGGGCACAGACCACTGCACAGGGCTCGTCGTTGATCTGAAATGGTTGCCAATCGGTGTGCGGCGCTACAGACTTGTCTTACAGAGTTTAACTTATATATGAATCATGTGCAATTTGGGCTGTCGGGGGGATACACCGCGCCGCCACCGGTTTGGAGCGATGCCTATAAGTGTTTTCTTTTTTCTGTTTACTTCTTTGGAAAAAAAAACAAAAAACAAATGTATTATTTTTTGCGCTGAGTTTACTGGAGATTTTTAAAAGACAAATAATGTGAATGTTTACAGTAAATGTTTTAGTTATTTTCTGCTACTCTGAGAAATAGAGACCTGTGGGCATTTTGACTGAGATAAAATAAAGCACAATAATTAACTGACTGGCGAGTGATTCCATGTGTTGTGTTATTTATTGACAGAAGAAATGATTGGTGGACGTCTTTTGACCTTTATTTTAGCTCTATTCGATACTTAAATCAACAATAATCTGCAGGAAATAACATGTTTAATGGTTTGGAATATTCTTTTTTGTTGCGAGGTGGATCCTGACGTCATACCAGTTGAAAACCAGTTGATCTAGAGTGGGAAACTTTTCATACCATACCACCTTATACAATGGTTGACCAAGCTCTAGAGCCAACTATACTGTACTTGCATTACTAAAGCACTGTGGTGGAAAGTAAAAAGTACAAATTATGGGTACTCTTACTTTACTTAAGTGCATTTTTATGAGGAATACTTTTTACTTTACATTTTAGAGCCTGTATCTGTACTTTCTACTCCACTACATTTAAAAAAAAGTAAAAGTATTTTATTTTCAATGTGACCTTTCTGTGATGAACAGGTTTAGTCCCAGTTTAGACCTACCTGTTTAGACCTTCTTTAGACTGTGTTTCATAACACAGAGGGCTGTTTCATAACTCTGGCTTACTCTGTAAACTAGGCTTATTTGGCCAAGTCTGGCTTATTTTGTCGTCATTTCGGTTTCATAAACCAGGCTCACTCGGAGTCCAGACCGGATCAAGTTCTCGGACTCTTCATAAACACTGCTCTTTTATCACACACTGAGGATAAACACATCTATTACTGACGCTAATGTTTTATTATTAGATCACTGCAACTATATTTAGAAAGAAATATGTATTTAGTTGACAAAAAATGTTGAAATATTATGATTTATTGATAGGCTCATCATTAATCATCCATATTTAATGAATATGTAGGCCTATACAAGACTGGCTTTCACATTTCTATAACAAATCCCGTTCTTGTTTGTTTCTTGCTTGCAAACCACCAAAACTTAGCGTAAACAAAGTACTGGTAAATGTATTACAATTGTCTCGAATAAACTGCAAAGGAGCATAAAAACAACAATAGTATACAGTTTTGAGAGATTACACATCAAGGATATTTAATGTATTTTTAGCAGCCGTTTCTGAAGCTGGTCATTCATTTGTCAAAGATATACCCAACATTGTAAATTTGTATATTGATGACCTGTATTTCCCCTAAAAAAAGAGATTCTCCAACAAACATATACAGTATATAAAGGGTGTATTTTAGCTGCGTCCACATAAGTAAACAGATTAGAGGCCTGGCCACATCTGATTAACATAGTCTGCACCTGGCGTGTAAAAACAAAAAAACAAGGTGACAATTGTGTCTTCAGCTTCGGCCAATCACAGCGTCCCTGCCTTGATCTGCATACATCTGCATTCACTTTCATGTGTTAAACATCCGACCCACGCTCGAATGCATACACCTGTATTTCTCCTCACACTCACACGGGCGCTTGCTTTTTGTTCCCATGTAAAACGCACCGATTCAAAAAGCTGGAAGACGCCGTTTAATCAAATGGATTACACTTTATTGGGAAATTAAATAAACAAATATGTCGTGAGGGGGGTAAGCAAAACAACATAGTCAATGTGTTAAAACTACTTATAAAAATGCAGATAAAAGACAAATCGTATATATATGACAATGAAGAACAACTAATAACAATAGTAAAAGATCTCGTAAGTTGGAGGGGCGATGACACTTCTATAAACAGCGTAGTAATATTAATCACAATTTGAGCAGTAACTGCAGTGGCGTCTTTAAACGTTTGTGTGTACCAAGTACCACAGAGAACAAAGATCTGGTCCGGGACTTTTGCTACTTGTCGATGGAGTGCCATAAAAGGTGTATGCGCGTTCAACAGAACTGAAAGGATCAAACAGAGAAAGATTGTTAGCAATAAAGGAAATCTAGTACGATAAAATACAAGACAAACAGAGATGTGTGCAGCTTAACCTCAACTGTTTTGATCAGCGGCCAAAGAGGCTCGACCTTTTCAAATGTTAACAGCCAGATTGTCTTCATGGGGAAACATTTTATTGAATCATTTGAAACGCAGTCATCAAATCACATATTTAATGTTCTTTATTTACAGTATATTTTTCTCTTTCATTTCACCCTCTGATTAGGATTTTTGTGGTTTTGTAGGCCTATGGGTCTTAGCAGTCCGCCCACCGGTTAAGGAAGAAAAAATCTCTAATTCAAGGCCAATCAGATAAGTGCCAAGTTGTGGAAGATTTTTTGTGTCGTCACTTTGTGAATTTTAAATGTCTTTGAATTTCACGCTTTGAATTTTATTTAACACTGAAAAACCATCTTTGAATTTTTTTGTCTCCAAACTTCAGTCAACTTAATTTTCAGTTCAGTGTTTTACATTCAAATTGAAAATTTCACCTTTTAAATATTCGGTTTATTATTTTTCACTCCATCAAATACAACATACTAAATTCAAAGTGTAAAATTCACAGTAGAAAAATATTCAAATAGAAAAATTCACCCTTAA
>OMNZ01107721.1:0-13971 GCA_900303255.1 Lesueurigobius sanzi
TCCCTGGCCATGTGAGAGCTGTGCGGTGTCCTGTAGCTACTGTGTGGGAGGGGAAGTTCCCATTTCTGCTTCTTTAGTAGAAAGTTACCAGTTAGCACACAGTTATTTGATGTAGCATTACAACAGGATCAGGCCGTGCCCCGCAATCTCCGGTACTATAGTAAAGGTCATCTTTATTTTTATTTTTCTTATTTACACAAGAATTGAATCCAAAATCAAAAGTGTTTAATATGGGGAAAATAATCCAGATTCTTTTTTTTTTTTGTCATAATCGCCAAGCCCTACTCACAAACAACTTTGCTTCATCCTGCAGAACTGCCCTCTTCTGTCTGTTGCAGGAAGAGCAGCTTTGATTGCCTTGAACTTGATGCTTTATCATCCTTAATAGTGATTTGTGTTAAGTAATAAGCCATGACCAATGCATAAAAGCATGTCCAAAACCATTTCACCTGCAGAAGAACTTAAAATACAACTAAATTCTGCAGGTCTGGAAACCCTGCCCACTCGAAAACCTATCCAAAATAATTTCTATCTGCAGTCCCATTTACAGTAGGTAAAGTCAGTAGTCAGGTCGAAATGCATTGGTGTTTTGAGTCAGAGTGCCTCTGACTTGTTGGTATTGCCCTTGGAGAGTCATAGGCGCGGGAAGTGGGGTGCTGTTGGGGCTGCAGACCCCCCACTCAGTACGTCAGCCCCCCCTGCTGGGGGCTGTGGAGAAATACAGCCTTGCCCGCAATCAAGAAAAAGTGCATAACACGCTGCACACAGCAGAGTAAGGTAAAGGTAAAGCCAACTCGGACAGATCGTGGACACGGGATAATGGGCTGCATAAAAACTGCTAAATGCTGCTTGTTTATCTTAAAATAGAATAAAATTTAAATTTGCAAGGTACTCGCAATATCATATTATATGGAAAGAAAAAGATGCCCTGCGCCAGGATCGATCTTCTCTGGTACTAAAGTCTAACACTTAGCTCGCTAAGTTTAATATTAATATCACTCTGCCGATTGTGATGTCACGCCACATACGCTGCAGCCCCCAGCCCTCCCAGCCCCAAGAGACTTCCCGCACGCCTGTGGAGAGTACCTTCACATATTATCGTCACTGCATATATGGTTTGTAGCCTTCTACCTGTATGTTAGTCCCATTTACAGTGTGTTGGTGCTGCAATGACTCAGTTGTTGGAGTGGTGATACACAGATCCAAAGGTTGGAGGCGAGGTCCCGGTTCCGACCGGTCCAACCATACTGTGGTTGTGTGTTTGGGCCGGACTTCCACCCACCTTGTATGAATGTGGTGGGTCAGAGGGTCATTCCATGTCAAATCAACACGTGCATCCTGCTCAACCATCTCGGATTTGCCACAAAATATCGCAAATTCACTCAAGTCTTCCATCTGACTGAAATTTGTATATGTTTTGCCATCACTCTCTCAAAACCAAACATGCATGGAACTTATAAATGTGCAGAAGTTCAAGTTTTAGTTATAACTTTCCTAATTTAGTTATTTCTTTGGCCTTGGTTTGGTTCTGATTTAGTGTTTTTAGAGTCTTCTTTTGACACAATTTGCTGAAAAAGATATTACATGTCTCTGAATTGAATGCCCATATTTTTTCAATATTGTGCAGGCCTACTATGCACAGAATGTTGCTTATTAACTTCCTGCTAACTTCCTAGGATAACAACAGTTCCCTCTTCTTGTTTATTATTAGCTATGTACGTACAACTTTACACAGGATGTAAATTCTAGAGGAGAACTATAGAAATGTAGATGTTTTAGCCCTGACGCTAAAGGCTGGAATACTGGAATAAACCACTGTGTTGCTGTCTAAATCTACATTTTTTCACAATTATTAAGCTCAAATAAATACTTCCATCTTTGATCTGTTAATCTATGCTGCCGTACAGTTTTGACACCGTTTTTGGCTCCTCTTTCCTGGCGCTAATTATGCTCATGTCTGGAGTCCTCTGCTGCACAGGGCTGTATCAATCAGGAGCACGCTGCGACTCACTGATCCGTGCCCACCTTTACAAGCCGGGAGGAGGAGGCAGGCCCTGGCCGCCTTCCAGCGCTAATTTGTTCGTAATTTTTGCCAACGCAATGGTTTTGTTGTTGAAAACTAAACTTAAATGATATAGAAGAAGAAGAAGAAGAAAGTATGAAGGATAAATTGGTTTAAATAAATTGGTTAGTTCGTTATATTTTGAGCACATGATAATCAAAAAGACGTACAATATGCAACATCAATGAGACTACAGTTGCTTGAAAAGGAGTGGGATGAAGTTTAACTATTACTTCAATTCATAACTGATATTTTGTCAACTACTATAAATGAAAGTAGCACAAAACACTTACTCCTCATGCAACACTTTCAATGTATGTAATTCAATTCTGTCTCACGTAACGCACATGCAAAGAAGAGACTTTGAGTCTTTTCATTGGTGCTAAAAGACAATAGGTAACGCAATATTCAGAGTAATACTGTATCAAATATGTACCTAATGAGGAGCAGTAGAGGGAGGGAAGGGGTAGAGTTCAGCTTCCTAGCAGCCTGGTGGATGAAGCTACTCTTCAGTCAGTTGGACCTGTCACCGATTGAGACACAAGTGCACAAATGAGCATAGTTAATGGAATTAGGAACAATGCCAAATGCCAAGCTAATTAAAGAAAAGAAAATTGATAAATGTTCCTTGATCGTAATTTGATAGTGATCGGATTCACATATTATCCTTATGGATGGAAGTCCTTTCTACTGGCCAACATCATGCACATGTTTTTGAATATTTTCATCACTTGTGGACACCTTTTTATGAGAAAATAATAAGACCTTACTTCATATATGCAGAAAAAGAAGACCTTGAACTTTGACAGTTATTACAGAGAAAGTAGCAATAAACTAATGCTAGAATGAGACTGAATTAGACTGTCAAGGGTTGCTAAGAACACCGAAACAACATATTCTCCTCAATAATGTAGTGAAAGGGTATTTACAGGCACTATATCCAATTTTTAAATGACAAATAATGAAAGAGGGAGCGAGTAAATGTGAATTGATAGTTGTGGTCCATACACAGTCCTAACTTTCCTCACACATTTCTAAAATCCTGCTTCTTCTTAGACAGAAATGCTACAAAACTATCCTGCAAACCATGAAATTGAAAATAAATGCACTGTATTATCTCCAGAAATGTCTGAGTTTGCAATATACTAAAGGAGGAACGAGCTAATTTCATTCCACTACTAGGGGGAAAAAAATCAGGTATAGTCCCTTTAAGATCTGTTTGGATTTGCTCTTTCTTCACACAAAACACAGTCCCACCCATGGAGCATATGGTTCCGCTTTTGGCCATACCTGAAGTAAAAATTTTAAGAGTTTAAGGGTTTAAAAGCACGACGGAGGCTAATCAGCTATGTGCTAACTGCTAGCCAAAGCCAATTTACAGGAAAGAAAATACCAAATACTTGAAAACACGACCGAATGCTTTTACACAGGAGTTCCACGGGGCATTAAAAACCATAAAAAAAATCATTAAATGAATTGTGTCAAAAATAAGGCCTTAAAAATCATTAAAAAGCATTAAATTGAATTCAGACTGGCATTAAATCAAAAGTTCTTGGAAAATAATGACATTGCTCAACTAATTTTACAGCATAAGTTTGTAAAAAATACAAAAATTAGGGTCTAGACTGGAGCTTTGGCAGAAATCATACTGTATTTCTGGTCAAACGTTGTCCATTGTATCACATTTTTTATTGAATATGGAAAGTAATATTAAATATGTACTGATTTGTGGAGTTTGTAGCATTAAAAATGTAGTATTTGGGCATTAACCCTTTAACCGCCACACATTATTAAAAAAAAATAACAATGGATATCAGAAATGAAGTGGGTGAACGTTTAGGTCTAACTTGGAGATGTGAGAGGAACTGGTAAAACATTTATCTGTTGTTTAACTTTTTAATTTAACTTGCTGCTACTTGCATAAACCCGCTTATAACTTTTAGGTTTATAAAGTTTCGGATGCAACTTTAATTTATTATTGTGTGTTTTATGACCATAAGTTTCCACAGGCTGGAGACTAATGGACATAGTTAATAAAGTTAAATATTTTGGAAAAGTTATTTTTGAATGGGAGTTTTCAGGAGTTTTCAGGAACTGTGGTGCTCCAAATGCGTTTGGCTCTTCGCTCTCTAATGCTTTATGATTTTGTCCCTCCATGAAAAAACTTGCTCTTGGCTCCTCAGCATATTGTGACGTCACGTGAACGCAACCTACTGCTTTAGTTCCCTGAATTGACGCGATTTCGTCTTCTAAAATTAGGAATCATTTAACCAATCCGTAGTTACATGAAGCTAGAACTTCAACTGGATTAATATTCGTTGTGAAAAGTGACGGCGGGCGGGTGGAGGGAGCTGGTCCTGGCTGCGTCCTGCCTGTGCGGGTGGAGGGGAGCGAGGGGTGGTCCCAGTGGAAGCCGCTGGCAGACAGTGCGCATACATTTGGCTGCGGCGTTGACACAGCGGGAGCGCACTCCTTCTGGCTCTGTCTATTCTGTTTTATGTGCAGCCATATTGCGGATGACAGCCCTTCAGCCTACACGCGAGACATAATCTAATTGTGTTGTGTGTGTTTTTTACATAGCCAATCAAAACGTGATGTAAAATAATTATGTTGGATCACGCTGGCAGTGGAAGGTGTACATTGTGTGTTAAACCTCTAGGGCTCCGTGCAAAGAGGTGTTCCAATCTGCTGTGGAACCAGGGCAAGTTTAAAGGCTGTGTTTTTTTTTGCAATTTCTCACTTGTAGACATTTACAAGAGCCCAGAGCTTGCATTTTAATATATTTTTGTCATGTAGGTCCTTTCAGGATATGCCAAACAAACAACAAATGTACTGCAGGCAGACTTGGGATGCAAAATGTATCACTTTTGAATTTAAATTATGATTTATATGGTCGCAATTGGAAGACTGCAATAAATATTATGTCTCTTGCAAACAACTTAAAGCCCCAATTAGCAACTCTATATGTGACTGATTATATCATTAGTCGGCAGTATGTTGCAAAGTAAACATTTTGATACTTATATTTAGTTGCTAAATTATAGCCTCCATCTAAGTCTGTGTTTTGTGGTATTTAGAACATAGTAGTTCCCATGAGATTTGTATCCCACACCCCTTGAGCGCAGCATGAACCTCTCAACAGTTTTAGCAGCAGTTACAGAAACAAGAATGACCTGACAGTTCCTAGTAGACATGGGACGACTATTAAAAAAAATGGATAACATTTTAATGGGGATTTCGAGTGCAACTGAGCTGGTGCCGGATGGTTTTACGGTTCACTATCTTGTGTAAACGTCTTTCATAATGCTAAACCGTGGCTGTGTTGGCTCGCTGTTGACACTTTTGCGTTGCTTCAAACATTTCCATTAAGTCTGTGAGTGCGGTGAGGGCAAGTGAGGTGTGTGGTGGTGGTGGTAGTAGTAGTAGTAGTAGATCATTTATGGTCCTCATGAGGAAATTTGTTTGCCGTGAGTAAAAAAAAAAACATCCACAAAACCAACATACTACACACAAGTCCAGACTGTGGTTACATGAATATATAAACAATATAAAAGTTTTAAAAAAGGTCTGAAAAAGGAGACCAAACTATTTATTAGGGCAGATGAGGGGTGTGGTCAGCCAGGTGAGGGGTGTGGCCTTTTTCCTCATTAAGTCTTTAATTTGGTATCCATTCAGGTATTTCATTTGGTGTCCAGTCTCATTTATAAAACCTCAAAGCCTTTTCTGCAACTATGTTCAGAAACATTTGTGATTCTTGGATTAGTTTAAGAATTATCTTTCTATAATTATCTCTCATGCGATGATGCTATTGGACGTGTTTCAAATGTGGGCTGTGAAATCCATTTTGATTGGAAAACAAATTAATAATGTAATTACAACGGTTGTCAGAGAGATTGCAATTAGATGTTTTCCAGCCGACTGTCCTGACATCACACCACATTGTCATCATAGCATCTGTTTTAGCATTTAAATATTCAGAAAACTATTGACTATTGAGGTATTTCTTTTCGATTTAAATGTTAAATCTGTTGACATTTCCTCAGCTGTACATTGTTAGCAAACTGAAAGGATGGAGTGATGGATTTTGCTCAGGATGACCTTATTAGTGCGTAGCCAGAGACTGTAGTTTAAAGATAGAATAAAGCTTGTTTTTCATCGACTTCTGCTTGGAGCGGCTAATTGCGTGTTCTGAACAGACGAGCCAGTGCTACGCGTGACCAGTGAATAGCATGAGGCACCGACTATATCGGCCTCAAAGAAGAACATTTATATATTGAGGGAGTGTACGCCAAGAACCACCAAACTACATCAATAATACATGGACTTCATAAGACACATTCTGTTAATCGTGCAGTTTTTTCCCCTTATTGACTTTTCTTTGTGGACAACTGCTCTGAACTTACCCTAACCCTACAAATAAAGATTTTGTTCAACCTTAATTACTCACGTTTTTCATAATTACTTTCTTTTCCAGCCCAATATATCATAATATAGCCACATAACGGGGAACATGAAATATCCAAGAACTGTCTTGAATATTCCTTTTACAATATGACTGTATTATTTTATTTAATCATGTCAACAAAGTGTGTTCCAACAACTTGTGAACATTTTGCTTTTCTATTAAATTTGAGTCAAACAAAGACTTAAAGAAAATGCTGAAATGATGAAAACAAGGTTAAATTGGAGAGTTAAGAAAAGCTAGTTTTTGCGCTTTTCCAATAAATGAGCCAATAAAAAGCCAATAAATGCATGACGACAAAATGAAGTCCCTGAAATGTTATTGAAAACCATTAAGTCGTTTTCCAGCAAGACTTAGGTTGTTTTCACACGTGTTGTTCATGGGTCGACCCGAGATTTCTCTAGTTTTAGTTCAAAAATCAGCTGTTCAATCCCCGGGCCTAATATTAATAAATGCAGTATACAGTTGTGGCCAAAAGTTTACATGCCTTTTAAGTTTACATACTCTTTTAATCTTTCTTTTCATAGAATATGAATGATAGCACAAAAATCTTTTTTCCACTCACAGTTAGTGGATGTCAAAGAACTGAGTTTACTCTTTTAAAATCATATGAAACAGAAACTACTCCAATGTCCCTGATCTAACGTTTACATGATCAGTGTTGGGGAGAATACTTTGAAATTCTATTCAGTTACAGAATACTGAATACTTGTCTTAAAATGTATTTTGTATCGTATTCAGTTACTTTGCCCAATCAGAGTACGGTTTTCTGAATACTTAGAATACTTCCACCTCGATCTACATTATATATTTGAATAAATATATGGTGAATGATTAAAAATATTACACTAACTGTTATTAACATATTTACCTATAATTAGAGCACACTTGACCAATCAGATCACCGCAGGTCACATGACTCACATAATTATGTACATAAGGCATTTAAATTTTTAATTTTATATTGGTAGGAAATTCAGATCTTCCTTGAAGATATTTTTTTACGAATGTTGTAGAATTTGAATCTAAAATTTAATGACTGTTGACTGAATATTGCAATATATTCCTTTGGTTTTTGAAAAGTAACTGTATTCAAAATACCCTCAAATGAGAGAGTATTTGTACCTGAATACAGTTACTCAAAATGAGTATTCTGAATATGTATTTTAAATACATGTATTTAGTTAATCCCCAACACGGTACATGACCTTCAACAACTGCCAGGAAAATTGTTCAGGAGCAAAGAAAAACTCACTTCAGCTGAAATACAGGACTCTCTTGGACAAAAAAAGTTTGCAAGTTTCTAGTTAAAAAGTGTAAACAAACAGGTTTTTTGACAATAAATGGCTTCACACAAACCACTAACCATGAGTGAAATCAAGATTTTTGTGTTATATTGTGTTACATACCCTGACATTCTGCCAGGGGATGTAAACTTCCGAGCACAGCTGTATAATAACAATTATACTCTGCGGCCCTACCACACGAAGATCTTTTTTTCAATATTGTCCTTGTAATCAGCCAATAAAGCCTGGCGTCCGCCCACGCGATCCACCAGCGCGGCCCGTACTGTCAGCTCGCTCCTTAAGCCCAGTGCCAGGAGGAGTGCGTTATCTCCCCGCTCGGCCGTGAACTCGCTGCCTTTTCGAAATTGGCTGCGGCGAACCGTGGCGCTAAAAATAGTGTCGGGGCGGCTGACATTGATAATCTGCGCTAATGACACGCCTAACAGTAGCCTTCCCCGCGCCAGAGTGGCAGCTATATCATGAGCAGCTGTCTGGGGCCGAGAGCTCTCACCCCAATAGTGCCATCTCCAATTTGACGCGAGAATGAGAATATTCGAGAGGCCGTGGTGTAATAGAGCGCGCCATTATGAGTTCCTAAAAATTCAAGACGTGGGGGAAAGTAATGAGTATTCATGAAGACATATTTGATGAGTCTCTCTCGTCTTCTTCTTCTTCTCCCCCTCCAGGCTTTTGTCAGCGCCAAGCACGAAGAGGACAAGGTCATAGTGTTTGACAGGGCCCGAGTGGTGTTCGTGCTAAACTTCCATCCCAGTAAGAGCTACCAGGACTACAGAGTGGCCGTGGAAGTTCCAGGGAAGTATCCTTTTTTTTTAATGGATTTGTCTGAATAATTAGACAGTGGCAGTTCGCATTTGTGCTCCGTTGCACTCGTAAAAGAATAATTGTTTTGTTCAGTTCAGCAGGAAGACGTCAGTTTGACAGCGCTGCTAGAATGAAATTGATGGTGTGATAAATGTGTGGCGAAACTTCCAGAGTTTCTCCTTTTTGTCAAGAATCTGCTCAAAGTATACGAATGATGAAAAGAAATATGGGTCCGTCAGTGGAAGTGGAAGGTTTGCAAGCTTCTCCTTTTCCTTCTTCTGTGGTTAGACGGTTGATTTAATATTTTATTAACTTTTACTAGTTTTACTTATATAAAGACATTATTTTTTAACACAACTTCTTGACCAGACACTAACACTTTGCATCAATAGCAATAGTAGACAGGTTTTGCGAGGGGTATGTAAGATTTTTTGTAAACATTGCCTACTAGTGGTGAATGATCTTCTTGCCTCAAAGCTAGAAGGCTCTGAATTATATTCCCAGGACATATTGGGCCTTTCTCACGGAGATTGTGGGTTCTCTCCGTGTCTGTATCACAGAGTGTACAGTAATGATGGAGGTACAATTAGTTCTCCGTGAAGCCAGTTAGCATACAAGCGCTGGCTCCAGAACCCGGAAGCTCCTATGGGCTTTCCATTGAAACCTTTTGGCCCCTCTTTAACTCATTATTGGAAATATGCTTGGTAATATGACCCTCAAGTGCTTAGTTTAGTTTATTTATTTATTTGATCAGGGACAATGCACAAATGATATTAGTCTATAACAAGCAGAGGGGCCATGTGCCAGGTTATACGTAGCAAAAAAAAAAAGCTAATTTCCACCCGTAGTCCCTGGGCAGGTTGATGTTACACTTACAAAAGTACAGAAAAGTATAAAAATCCATACATATAGAAGCAATCATTATTTCAGTCATATCTTTAAAATCAGTCCCACTTCAGGAAACTATCAAAATTCACTAAACCATTCATACAGTACCACAGTATCACAGTCAGGCGTTTAAACATACTTTAATTTGTACATGAGATAATATCAACGTTATTTAAGATATTTACAAAAACAAAAACTGGTCTTCTTGCTCTGTGGTTGCTATGAGAATGTAACTCGCACATACCAAATATGGAATTTGGCTCCAAAAATTCAACATGGCCGTTGTTCAAAAGCTAGCATGAATTAGATTCATTAGCCCACGCTGAACGCTTCGGGGAAAGCCACGCAGGCTACCTCCATTATTATCTACACTCTACGGTCTGTATGGGTTTCTGTCGAATGCTCCGGGTTTCTCTGTCACTAAAACCATGTACCAAGATGAATGATGCCTGTGTGTGAGTGAACGGTGGTGGTCAGATGGTCAGTTGGCACAGATGTGTGTGCACTTCTGTCGGTCTGCCCCAAAAGGGCAGCTGTGGCTACATATGTAGCTTATCATCACTGTGGATGTAAACTTGTCCCATGTAAAGCTCTTTATGACCATGTCAGTGTAAGAGGCTTGCAAATACAGTACATCCCTTCCTCTGTTTGTAAGCAGGTGTGAGGTAAACATGTTTAAAAAGAAAGCCCTGTACTTTGGGTTACCAGAGGAGAGCCTATAGCGTAGAGTAAAACCAGTTTGGAAACGAACATAAAAGCACATGTCCAAATGTTAAAGATCAGAGACTTGACTCTTGAGTCTTAGAGTTTCACATTAGGATAGTGACAACTGTGCTTGTGTTGCTTCACACAGACATGAAACCTCAAACTCTAGTTGTACTGGATCCAGTATCCAGAGTTCTTTGTAGACTCATTGTTCATTGTACATCAATGGCTCTCAGCCCGGGGTAGTAGCTTCAGGACCCATCTTCATCAGATCAGGACATGAATTTTTCAAAGTTGCAGTTTGGCATGTTTTTGATTTGTTGACTATAAAATTCAGTTGATTGGGCGACTGACCATCAAAACCATTTTTAGGTGTGATTTTAGGCGAAGGCCCAAGACCCACTGAAAATGTTCCTGAGCCTCACTAGTTGAAAACCACTGGTATAAACAATCACATTCACATGCATTGGAAGTGCAAGTTTTCCAGAACCTATAGCCAAAAAAAAAAAAACACACACGTTGGACTGCCTTTAGCTTTGATCACTGCACCATTATCTGTGGTATTGTCTCAATAAGCTTCTGCAGGGTTAACATATTTATTGTCATCCAATGTTGGATTAATTATTCACAAAGATCTTGTATTGATGATGGGAGAGTGTGACCACTGCGCAAACCATCTCCAGCACATCCCAACGATTCTCAGCACGGTTAAGATATGGACTTTGTTGTGGCCAATCCATGTGTGAAAACAATGTCTCATGCTCCTGAACATCTCTTTCACAATCTCTTTCAGAATCCTGGCATTGTCATCTTAGAACAATCCTGTACCATCAGGGAAGAAGGAATACATTGATGGAATAACTTGGTCATTCCGGATGTTCATGTAATCAGCTGATCTCATTCTTTGGGCACATAGTGTTGCTGAACCTAAAACTGATAAACTGCATCAACCCTAGTTCTATTTGCTTAGTTAAATCCAGGTGGTGACTTTTTTTTTGGCCGGGCAGTGTGTCATTAAACCATATTCAAACACACTGAAAGAGAACATTCAAAAGTGAACTATATGTCTTTCCTTGATGAGCAGCTTTGTCCGAACTTTAGCGCACGGCCATTTTTAGGCAAACTTACCACATTATTTAAGTCTTTGAGCCCAAACTCTCTTTTCAACAGGCCTAACATCCTCTAATGGTGTCTGCCGTTCCCAGCGTGTGAAGACGAATTGCATTTTGGAGTAGCCCTGAAAGTCTTAATCCTTTCAGTGATCATTCACAGCGACACAAATGAGCTCCTTGTAAAAAAAATAAAAAAAGGTCAGTCTGTATGGCCGGCTATCTCCACCTCTCCTCATTATCCCGCTCTTCCCTGGCAAATGTGAACACCCTTTAGCTCGCTCATTGAATTAAACACAGCTGTACGGAGGGAGATGTCCGACTTGTTAAGGATCACATTTGCGTTATCAATGACTGAACACTTCGCTACGGGACACTGAAGGAGTTGTTTAGGATTATGTTTCGCCATCAGAGTGAATCATAGCGGAGCCCAGTGATTCAGAAAGCTGGTCTCTTTAGCAGTATCGGCGCTGTTCTCTTCCCACGGAGCTGTACGCGGGATTTTAATGAGTCCCAGAGTTGCGGCTGTGGAGCGTTATTTTATTAGCAGGAACACATACAAAGGGACACGGAGGACAGGCGGCTGCACTCGAGTCTATATTCTGGGGAAATGATAGGTTTTGTTAACGTAAAATGTGGAATAATCAAGTGTCGGATTACTGTAGGTCATGTTTTTTTTTTGTTGAAGACATTTTGTTAATTTGAAGCTGAAGAATTACTCTGAGGGGAGGAGTTGGACATGAAACTAGCATTTAAATGAACTAGCTTTTTGTTTGCATTCATAGTTTTTTTGGAATCATTACATTTTGTCCTTGATTGGAGTGGGATATACCATTGGTTCTCAAACAGTGGGTCGCGTGAGATTTTTTTTGGATCGCAGTGGAATTGCATATTAAAAGCAGCGTCTGGACACAGCTCATCTCATTAATGACCAGGGAAACTGCAGCGGTGTTACCCAGACACAGCCAGAGACTCGTTATACCTGTCCGTACTATTACACATATTTAATCTACAAACTGCTCACAAGTTTATTCCCAATGAGAAATGCATTGATGCACTGTAACCATAACCCATGCGCTCTGGCTCACTTTTCTCTTCTTCGCTCGCCCACTTTTGCGTCTCAGCGCTCCCTGGCGGAGATTTCGCCATCGTGATGATAAAATGTGTGTGGTGTATTCTAGGGGTGGGAATCTCTGGGTATCTCACGATTCGATTCGATTACGATTCAGAGGGTCACGATGCGATTCAGCATGTACGTAAAAAAAGCCCCAGTCACTAAATATATCATCCAGTCGGTTCCCTGTTGAATCCCGAGTGCCCCGTTGGAGCCGTGTGCTTCTGCAGAGAGCATCTCCACACCTCCTCCGCCTCAGTGCATCCCCAATACATCCTTCACGTGGGTCCACACCACACAAACACCAACAAAACTATTTTTTAAGTCACATTTATGTAGCGCTTTTCTACCTGCTTTCGGCCTGAAAGCGCTTTAGTAGCACGTGAACACAGCCAGGACTAAAGATTAAACTGAAAAATCGTCTCACCTACCAGTTGCAGTTGAAATAAATCCTCACGAAACGAAACGAAACGTAGCAGTTTAGCGCACTCTCGAGTGTCATCTAGTCGGGCTGCATCGCCTGGCTCCAGGGTGGACAGGTGGAAGCCAGCGGAGGACGTGGCTGTTTGTGGCATCTCACACTCGGTGTGTTCGCCTGCTGTCCCCGTCCGTCTCATAAAATACAAAATTAGTTCAAATAGCGGACTTTAGCGATGACGGTGCCGCTCGTAGTGTTTACCTTTTGACCCGTCATCTTGTCTTAACTGCGTGCTGCGCTCAAGCGTGGGTCTGTGCGTCTTGACGTCACCAATGGTGTGATTTCCGATTATTGACATTTCTGCATCGATTCAGAATCGTTTCGTTGTAATCGACGATGCATCTAAAATACGATTATTTTTCCCACCCCTAGTGTATTCCCATCGGTCAGTGACTGTATAAAACCTTTCTGTGGCCAGATCAAATGCTAATTGTAGCTAGACTTGTAGCGCTGATGTCGTCTTTCTCTTTGCATTTAAGTAACCTAGCATATTTTCTGGAGATAATTCCCCCCAAACTCACTCTAAAAGTGGGCGGTAACCACAGCCAAGCTCCGCTGCGTCTGTGAGCTGCTTCTGTCTGAAGTAGAACTGTCCACATTGTAATAGTTTAATGCTTTTGATATGAATATGAAGCTATATATGCATCTAAATGATCCAAAAACACTGACACTGAATACAAATAAGGACTATTTAATTATATTATACTATAATTATTTGTATAGACCTTGCTGAAAGAGGAGGTGGGTCGCGAGAGATCACCAATAAAAAAAGGTGGGCCTAAGAAAAAGTTTGAGAACCACTGGTATATACTGTATACTATTTAGGAAAAATACATCTTGTTGCACTTAAACTTAGAAAATCAATCTCAATTTACTTGAACTAGGAAAAAACAATTGACTTTGATAAGAAATCGACTCAGAAGTGCTTGAATAATGCTGATTCTGAGTAGATTTGGACTAACTTTCTGCCAATGGAAGAATGATGATTTTTCTTGACTTGTTTGTCTCAGTTAAAGGGACTACATAAACTTCCTTGTAGTGGAAT